>CM047747.1:20379411-20664411 GCA_026225825.1 Pistacia integerrima
AGAAGAATAAGGCAAAATGGGAAATGAGTGTGTTTATATTTCATTAAAAGGAATTAAGATCAAAGAAACCCTCATTCTCTTCTTTCTCAAATGCAACTTCCCATCCTTACCTCTCTCAACTTCTCTCTTCTTTTTGATCAAGGTATTCCAAAGGGTTTTGAAAGGGTGATTTGGGGTGGAAAAAGTAACCTGCTTCCTAAGGTAAGGATTTCTCCTGTTGTGTGATTTGTGAGTTTTAGTTCATTTTGTATTGAGGGTTTTCATTCTTTTGGTTAAGATAAGAGGAAAAGTCAAGCTAAGCAAGTGAAAGGAAGGATTGGTGAGTTCTTCTACATAGCAGTAAGTAAACCCAACCCAAGTTGAGATTTATGAATTTTCTGATTAGGGTTTTGATAGAAATGATGTATGTATGTGATGTACATGGTATTATAGCATGTATTGAAGGATTAAATAGAGATTTCTTATGCTTTGTGAGTATTAATACCTTGCAAATTTGAGAAATGGGTTGTTCCGGTTTGGCAAGGTAGTTGAGATGGAATTTAAGGGTATTATGGATCCCCTTTTTTTGGAAGTGTTTTCTATGGCAGGTTTTGTGGCTTTGTGAAGGGTTTTTCCCATTTTGGATGGTTAAGAAAGTTTTTAGAATCATGGCTATGATAGAGTTTCATAAAGGTGCACATGAGTTGTTTGATGAAAATGCCTAATAGAGGTTTGAGTATGAGAAATGAACCTTAATTCCTTTTTGCAAACATTGCATGTTGGCATTTCATAAGTGCATTAGTAGTGATGAACCATCCATAGGCACTAATTGTGCATTGAAAAGTGACCTAAGAAAGTGTAAGGAAATGGTTTATGCAATTACCCTATGAGTAGAGCTTAGTGGGTAAAATTACTTCTAGGGTAGAGAGCATTGAAAAATGCTAACAATAGAGTGGAATTAGAAGAGTAAGTATAGTTGGGATGATGCTTTGTGATCATCACCCGAATCATTATTGGGGGAATCCGGATTGATGCTTTTGTGATCATCATTCCGAATAGCCTTTAGGGGAGAGATGGGTCGACGCTTTGTGGATCGTCACCCGATGAGTAGTAGAAATGGGTAGATGCTTTTTGGTGAACCCACTACCCGGTTAGTTAAGAGATATGTAGGTTGATGCTTTGTGATCATCATCCAACGGCCTATGAAGGCGGGTTGGATGCTTTGTGACCATCACCCGATAGTGACTAGAGACGGTAAATGCTTGGTGATCGCTACCCAAAATCCATGAGGAACGGGTAGGTGCTAGGTGACCCCTCCCCACCCGATAGTTAGAAAGAACCGAGTTGGTGCTTTGTGATCCTCACTCGGTAGTCACTAAGAACGGGTTGGTACCTGTGTGAATTCCACCCGATAGCCATAGAGAGTGAGATGGTCGTGTGAACGCCTATCCGCGATCGGTGAAGATTTGAGGGCCATGATGTTATTAGGAAACAGTAAATGCAAAAGGAATCGAAATAAGCAATAAGGAAAGAATTAAAAGTTATTCATACGGGGACAGAAACAGAGAGAGAGTTTTACTTTACCGAGCATTATTTTGTGCTCACCCCTGTTATTTTCCTTTGTGGATGCAGTTCTAGGTGATGCATGGAAGGGGCGCAAGCCGAAGAGAGATAGCTACAACCTTGCTTCCGTTTTGTCTTTAAAATACATTTTTGTAAACAAGACTTTATTTGTATAAAAGAAAACACATGCTTACTAATGAAAGGAAAGTTTTGGGCCCAATTTTCTCATTGTTATTATGCATGCATTGTACAGGGGCTTTCAGATGTTACAACCTTTTGGGGCTACTTGGACGCTTTCTAGAATGGCCACCATATGTGCTCATATTTGGGTTCTCACTATCAAGATTTGAAACACCTGATACCCTCGTCACGGTTCTACCATTCTAAGGACATATATCAACATATATTGCAATAATAATGATTTACGCGATATAGAATAAGATGCCTTTTATTATTGATTAATGAACATTATTACAAAGAGTCAATTCTACAATAATTGATTGGCTATAGGGCACCTACTCCAACAGTTTGCCGACAACCTGGTGTAACACATGGGTTCTTGCTATAGGCAAGTTCACTAGACTGACCCACCAGAGGATTCCATATAAAGGGTAATTTTACTTGTCATGAAACAAATCCTTTATAAAAATGGTGGTGTATGTGATCCTTAGACTTGAGATCACCGGAGCGTCTTTTGCATCGATTAGTGTAGTTTGACATTAGCCCAACGTAGTTCTATTCAGAGCTATTAATACAGTAGTGATTGGCCACATCGAAGAGTGTAGCAAGACTATGGTGGATTGACAAAGGATTCATCACTCTCGGGTATAAGAGAAGTTATCCCATGGCGCAATTCAATGTATGGCAATGACACTAAAGTCATGCCTTACAAAGGGGGTTTGGGGGATTGAGTTGTTGCTCAATCTAATTTATTTATCTGATCATTGGTCTAGTAACTAAATACAAAAATATCGAGAGTAACTGAGGTTGACACTGTTTATGTACCTCAATCTCGATGAGATAATAGATGATGAAAGGATTTGATTGTATAGTAACCATGTCGTTGATTAGTAGCTTTTTTGCTGAATCTGAATGTATCGGGTGGCCATGATGCCTTACTAGGGGCCAATCTTTGGCTTGTAAAGTGCAAAGTGAGACAATTAATTGGTGTTAATCATGATACTACTCACTGCCGATATGATAAGGAGCCTACCGGTCACACACTTAGAAGATAATTTAAGAATCGTTTTGGTCAAAGGGTATTTTCATCTTTTAGGATAAAAGGGTATTTTGGTAATCTCACAATGCAATTAAATTTGCTGAGGTTGTTGCCTGCATTTAATTTAATGTTAAAATTAAATTAGTGAGATTATATTTAAATGAATTATTATTATTAATTAAATGTTAATATATTTTATAAATATATTAATTCATTTTAATTATAATAATAATTAATTAAATATAAAATACTATAATCCTTAATTGGGTGTTTGGATACAAGGGTGGATTAGGGCTGCCCATGCCTATTCCATATAGGAAAACTCTAGCACTATATAAGTGCAAGTTGAGTTAAAAATATTCACTCATTATTCATTCAATCATTATAGAATAGAAAAAAGGCAGCCACTCCTTTACTCTCACTCTCTCACGTTTCCCTTTGTGTGAGTCAAAGTTTTTCTTTGATTCAACTTGATTCTTGAAGCCACCCCTTTGTTCTAGCAAAACAAGGGTTGGTTCTTAAGATTGTCTTCGTGTGGATCACCGTTCGTGCGGTTCTACATTGAATCGGTAGCGAAGCAAATTCAGACACTTGAAGGAGCCTCCAAACGTGCGTAAGATCTCTAATCCTTGAATGGATTGATATTATTTTGTGCACAATTTTGATTTAACATGTAAACTATATAATCTATATCGGAATCATGGCATAAAAGGAATCGATTCATCCTTTTTATTTTTGTTTTTCTGCTACGTTGAGTAGATCGATTCCTAACAGCAATTTTAGAGCCTCAGGTACCAAATTATATAGTTTAATCTGTGTTTGATAACATGTATTTGATTGATAACATGTTATTTTGTTAAATCTGTATAAATTCTATGTTGATGGCATGTTTTGAGTAATCGATTGACTCATTACACCTGATAATTTTTTAATTTGTTGATGATCTGCAAAATTGGTATAATATGATAAGGATTTTTGTTGAGATTGGATTTTGAGATTGATTGCAAAATCCTTTTGGCGTTCTTTGTTGTCGATTGAACTGATTTGTTGCAGATTAGTCTATGCTCGCATGCTCACCACGGCCATCGCACTCTTGCATGCGAGTTGATTAAAAGTCAGCACTGGTCATAGTGATATAAACCATCATTGCGGCGATCGCACTTGTGTGTGTGCCTGATTGAAGATCAACGCACACCGCGGCGATTTAAACCATCGTTGCGGCGATCGCACCTATGCATGCATGCATGCTGAATGATAATCAGTGCACGCCACAATGATATAAACCATCGCTGCGGCGAGCATACTTTCAAGTGCGTAGGGCCCTAAGTGAAAAGTTTCAATACTTTTGGACCAACATGCAGTTTTGTAAATTATCAGAGGGTAATTAATAATTTCACCCACCCAATTCAAAAATTTTTATTTTTGAATGTATGTAATACCCACATTCAAAAATATGGTAGGGATTAGTTTATAGTCATAGTGAATATATTTAACTAGTTTTATAGAGGAATTCCATAAAAATTTCAATAAGGGCAAAATGGTCATTTCACACATAATCACTTGTTCAAGTGAAAAGTGAGTATGATAAATATAATATATTAAGTGTGCTAGCCATGAAAATAGAATGGTAGAAAGATTATGGAAAATACACGTGGTGTGATGCTGAGATAAATACGTGTTTGCAAAGTAATAGAAAGAAATAAAGAGTAAGGGTAATGGTTTTTTCACTCACAACTAGATGAAAGAGTGGGGAGTGAAAATGACCAAGAACATATGTTAAATCCATTGAAAGTGAGGGTATATTGATAAATGCATGTATGGTAAAATTGGAATTATCATAAAAGTGCAAGGGCAAAATGGGAGTATACATATATTTTATTAGTTATAAGGCTTCAATTGACAAACCCTAGCCATTCTCATCCCTTGAGCATGCCACCTTCTTCCCCCATTTCTCCTCCATTTCTTCAAAGTCCTCCAAGAGAATTACATGAGGATTCATGCCTAAGTGAATATATGTTCATTTTGTGGCTTTCTAAGGTAAGAATCTTAGCAAAAGTTTGTGATTTGTGTTTTATAGTATGAGTTCTCATGAATTTATGTGTTTTAGCATGAATCAATGGAGAAAGTGAGCAAAGGAAGCAAAGAAAAGGATTCTTGTAAGAAAAAGGTAAGTAAACCCAATCTATGTTTTAATTTGAGTAGTATATGTGTAAGTTGATTCTTGAGTGTTTGTGTATGATGTATGATAAGAAGTATTGGACTTGTTAGATGCTTGTTTGATGGAGAATAAATGTGTAGGAATTAGCCAAGATGAGTAGTTATGTAGATGTGATGTTTTGTTTGAACTTTAGATGAAATTTTGATGAGTTGATGTTAGAATTTGGAAGTGTTGAATCTGGCCAGATTTGAAGTTAAGTTTAGTGAGTTTTTGTTCGAATTTTAGTGGATTTGGAGAGATGTGGAAGTGTGGCCAACCAAGTATTTGCATGTGCATGTGAATTGTTTGATGAACATTCGAAGAGAAATCCATGCATGAGTTTGTTAAATCTTGTTGAAGAAATTGTTTGAGAAAGGAAAGAATTGGAGTTGAAAGGTTATGTTAGGCTTAACCAAGTGTAAGTTTTAGTATTCAAGAGTGCATTTTGTTATGCCAAATTTAGAATGTCACTTGGTCATGTTAGTTCAATGAAATGAATGGCCTTTAGTGCATGGTTCAAGTTGCTTGAACTTTTAGCATTAGTTTGAATGGCATACTGTATTTAGTCATTGAATTTGAGTTTTGAAACTTGTGACTTTAGAAAAATGATTGCAAGAACTGCATATTAAATTGTTACAATAGTGTAGTATTGATGATAGTAAAAGATGGGTGATTATATTATAATATTACAATATGCCACCATAAATTGTCAAGCTTGTATGCTTGAAATTAGAATGATCATTCAAAGAATGGCTTGGCCAAATGAGTATATTGTTGTTTCTTGTTTTGAGATTAGTTATAAACAATATGTAATAAGTGAGTTTATTGTATAAAAAATAGAAAAGCTTTCACAAGTATAAATATCAAAGAAACATAAAAGAAATAGAAGCTTGGTTTATGTATTAAATACATGACCATTTTAGAAATTGATTGGTATGAGTATAGTTTTTCATGCCTTACTATATATTACAAGCCGTAGAATTTTGCTAGAAGATCTTGAGAATATTTGTATTGCCCAAAAGTTTAGTTAACAATGTTAAAAAGAAATTAGAATTTAGCCATAGTATATATGTTGTGCCATATGTTAGATTGAATTTATAATGATTAATATGGCAATATAGATTAATGTATAGAATGTAGTCAAAAGAAAAGAAGAAAGAAGGGCATGTATAACAATTGAAGTTGATGGTCATGTAAGAGAATGCAAATTTATGGCATTAAGATTTGTATTTAGAAGTTATACAAGGCATGTTTGTTACATTAGAAAAATATTATAGAGTTGTTTAATGACATGGTTATGTGACATATAAGTTTGAGAAAATCTAGTAGCATAATTGGGCAAGTTAGTAGACTTAATACCTAGGTTGTGGCATAGCTTTTTATAGAAGAAATTAGATTGCCCAAAATGTAGAATTCATTCCCTAGATGAATTGTGCCGTTTTAATATCTCACTAATAGAATTATAGAATAGTAGAATTTGTGAGAGATAATGTACTTGTGTACGTGTACATTTTACATAGCATGATAGAATTAAAGAATTAAAGAATTATGTAGAAATTATAGAATCACGTACGTACACACGATGCATAGAATTCAGAAATAAAGAATAAAACTAGAAAATGTTTAAGTTAAGCGTGTTATTAGAATAGAACTTTGGGTTTTCCTAAAAAGTATAGAAATAAAAGCCTTAGAATTAATAGAATACATGCCAGAGTCAGACATGTATTTTGGGATCATGCATAGACAGCATATAAATGCATGACATAGCATAGCATATATTTCATGAAATTTTAAAATTATTGGAAAATGTCTAGCTAGTTATTTTGCGATTTACTGTAGCATGTTTTCGAGGGTGCATGCGATGGGGGAACCTGTGAGCATTCGTTGTGTTAGCTAGTGGTGACAGAGATACAGTAGTTTCCCACATGCACGCTGCCATCAATGAGCGGCCTCAGAATAGAAAATAGAATTGTACAAATTCGCCGAAGTGCATGGATGAGGATAGTACCCAAACAATTTCGGTTAATACGCACATGGCATGGTTCCAAATCCATGCCTCACCTAGTCCGATCGCAATCGGGAATTCGATGATAATCCTATTTTTTCCTATGATTTTGCATTGAATTTTGATAGGATTTAGGATACTTCTCATACAATTTGGGTCATATGCTTACTATTCCTTTATTAATTTTTCTTTTTATTTTTGCAGCTAAACGATGATTTTGAGCATAAATGACAGTTTTCCGCGTAAATTGCATAGCGTACGCTTGGAAGCTCGGAATGATATGAATTTATAAGCTTGGGAAAGCTAAGAAGCAGAGCTATAACTTTCATCGTTTGGGTTTTTCCTAATTCGGACTGGACAAGGGTGAAAACTTCGCTTGAAGTTGTGAATAGTATGTTGGGAACTGAAGGAAAACATATTTGGACGTGCTTCCGTATTTTGACCATAACTTGAGCTGTAGACCTTGTATTGGGCTGAATCTTGAACGATTAGAAAGATAAGTGAATTTTTTACAATTAATATGTTTACCACTTTTCCAGATTCAGATTCTATTATGTTCAAATTTGGCCCAAAATATTCTTACTGCGGCAAAGAAAAATTTCGCTACGGCGAAAATGCATCAGATGTGAAAATTAAAACGACGTGTTTTGGCTTCCTAGGGCTTTATCCTTAAGTGAGATGTTGGAGTAGGTGCCCTAGAGCCAATCAATTATTATGGAATTGACTCTTTGTAATAATGTTCATTAATCAATAAAAGTCATTTTATACTATATCGCGTAAATCATTATTATTACAATATGGTTAGAGTAGGTGCCCTAGAACTAATCAATTATTATGGAATTGACTCTTTGTAATAATGTTCATTAATCAATAAAAGGAATTTTATACTATCTCGCGTAAATCATTATTATTACAATATGTATTGATATATGTCCTTAGAATGGTAGAACCGTGACAAGGGTATCAAGTGTTTCAAATCTTGATAGTGAGACCCTATGAACACATATGGTGGCCATTCTAGAAACATCCGTAGCCCCGTATTTCTCAAGTAAGGGCGCAGATATACAAAGAGCCCTTTATCATAGTGTTGAACGATCTGCCCTGAAAGACAAGGATCGATCTCACTGTCAGTGTTTGGTGACAACCTAGTGCTACACATGGGTGCTTGTTGCCATAGGCGATTACACCGCTGACAAGTTCACTGGATCGGCCACTGAGATTCCACATGGATGGTAACTTGGAAGTGTCTATGGAACAAATCCTTTAACGAATGGTGGTGGCATGTGGATCCTTAGACTTGAGATCACCGGAGCGCCTTGTGCACCGATTGGTGCAGTTTGACACTAGCCTAACGCAGTGCTTTTCAGAGTTGTCAATTGATAATCCATGAATTATACACTTTTCAGGATACCTTTTTGTCTGGATTTCAGTACTTTCTAGTGCATTTTACCTCGAATTGTTACTTAATTCTTTACTTTTCAGTTTATTTCAGGTTAAAATGGACATTTTGAGCAAATAAGAAAACCAAAAATTGGATATTTTTTGGACTCGTAATTAGCGGGATCTCGGAAGATAGGAGAGTTCCTGAGTGGGATAAAGCACGGGGATGGAAGCTTGTTCCCCAAGGGAGAGCACCGAGAATCGAAGAATCAAACGAAGAAGCAAGCGTAGTGGCGCTTCGTAATTTAGAACTTTTCTTTTCAAGAAGCTTCGCCCCGGACGAAGGAATTGTTCTTCCGCGCGAAGTAAGCCGAGGACGAAGCTGTTCTTCTTCTCAACCGCCGTGGACAACACTTATTTTTCCCCAGTTTTGTTAAACGCACGAATCGCTGCGTGTTTTATGGGTTATTTGGACGAAGTATAAAAGAAAAACTTAGTCTTTTTGCCTAGGGGGTCTTCGTTTTGTTTTAGGGTTAGCACTTTTGCATTTTTCTTTCTAGAAAACTTTGAGCGAATTGGTTTGTTAAAGGGAGAAGATTCGATTTTCTACTAAAGGAAAGGATTCATCTTTGGGGAGATTTCTTATCTTTTACTCATTTCATTATGTTGAAACTTGTTTATTTCCGATTTTGTTTTTGTATTATTGATTTAGCTATGAACTAATCTATTTTGGGTTAGGGTTTTGATGGTAGTTTGGATTTTTAAATGGGTTAAGTGTTTGATTGTGTTATTTTCATATGAATATGCTTTGGTTGTGTGTTACCTCGATTTTTAATGTTGTATGTGATGAACATGGTGAGATTGAGAAATAATTCATGTTAGGCTTCTTGGGTAATCACCATTATAGTATTGGATGCTAGAGATAGATTCAAGAATTAATGAAATCATTATTAGGATTCTTTTGCTTAATGAGTTTGGAATTATTGAACCTTCAATTTGTAGGGTGCGGAAGGTTAATAAGGATGAATAGAAAAATATAGCCCGAGAGGGTATGTTTAACATATTAGTGAATTCGATTTACAACCATTGCGTATGAATGTGAATATAATGTAATTTTTAGGTTTAACCCATAAAAATCCAAATGAAGTCAAAACCCTACCCGCTTTGCTTGAATTGATATTCCGTGTTTTCATATTGCTTTCTTAATTAAGTTTTAAATCTTAGTTTAAAATTCATTGTTGTTTTTAATTAAAATTTGCTCCCACCAATCCAAAGAATTTGATTGCTTCAACTAGATAACATTAGGAAACTTCGCGTTTTGCTAACAATCCTCGTGGGAACGATATCCTACTCATTCAGGGGATTTTATTACTTGAGCGATAGTATACTTGCTACATATTTTTGCATGTTGTAGAAACACGCATCAAGTTTTTGGCGCCATTGTCGGGGGACTGCTTTTTAAGTTAACATTGAGTTTTTCTTTAAGTTTAGCTAGATTGAAGTTTTAATTTTTGTTTGGGGTAATTTTCCAAATTAGAGTTGTGATCTCACTTTTCTTTCTTTCTCCTCGTTCGTCGTTTATGCGGGAAGAGCAAGACGTCAACCGATTGTTCATTGAGGAGAATTTTGTTAGAGTAGATGCCCTAGAGCCAATCAATTATTGTAGAATTGACTCTTTGTAATAATGTTCATTAATCAATAAAAGGCTTTTTATTCTATATCGCGGAAACCATTATTATTGCAATATGTATTGATATATGTCCTTAGAATGGTAGAGCCGTGACGAGGGTATCAAGTGTTTCAAATCTTGATAGTGAGAACCCTATGAGCACATATGGTGGCCATTCTAGAAACGTCCGTAGCCCCAGATATTCGAACTAAGGGCACGTATAATACGGTAAGGCTATCATAGTGTTGAACGACCTCCCGCCGAAAGCAAAGGGGCGATCTCACTTGTCAAGGTTGTTTGGTGACAACCTCGGGTGCAACACATGGGTGTTTGTTGTGCGATTACACCACAACAAGTTCACCTGGATCGACCCACCGGAGGATTCCATATGGATGGTAACCCCTTGTCTATGGAACAAATCCTCTAACGAATGGTGGTGCATGTGATCCTTAGACTTGAGATCACCGAGTGCCTTGTGCACCGATTGGTGTAGTTTGACACTAGCCTAACGCAGCTTCTTTTCAGTCACAATACGGTGGTGATTGGCCGCATCAAGGAGTGTATCAAGACTATGGTGGATTGACAGAGGATTTATCACCCCTCCCAGTGCAGGGAGAAAGTTATCTCACGGCGCAATTCAAGATATGGCAATGACACTAAAACCGTGGGCCACGTGGGATTGAGTTGTTGCTCTATCCATTTATAATACGGGTCATTGGTCCAAATAAACGAATAAATAATATCGAGAGTAACCGAAGGTTGACACTACTTCTATGCCTTCGCCTCGCCGAGATAACGTATGATGAAAGGATCGAATTGCACGGTAACCATATCGCTGATGGTAGCTACTTTGGTCAATCCGGACCTATCGGGTGGCCATGATGCCTGCTAGGGGCCAATCTTGGTCTCTGTATTAGTGAGACGATTAATTGGTGTTAATCGCAATACATACACTCGCCGATATGATGAGGAGCCTAAGGGTCACACACATAGAAGACAATTTAAGATGCAAGAAGAAAGAAGGGCGTTGCCTTTTAAGGCTAAAAGGGTATTTTGGTAATTTCACGGGCCCGGCAATTAAATTTGCCGAGGTCGTAGCCTTTATTTAATTTGTTAGAAAAATTAAATAAGTGAAATTACGTTTAAATGTGTGTTCGCACATATTTAAATATATTATCATTATTGTTAAATGTTAATATATATTTAAATATATATATTAATTGATTTTAATTGAGATAATGATGGAAATTAAAATAAATCGATTGGGAGTGTTTGGCAACATGGGGCGTTTGGGTTGGAGCCCAAGCCTATTCCGTATGGGATTAGGGCAAATTGTTTTTAAGTATAAAAAGAAAAGTGTGTGATTTTTTAATAGAAGTGAGTTTTTTTGTAAAACCAAAAAATATACACACAAATGAACTCTTGGAAAAAAACACTCCCTACCTTTTCAAAGCAACTTTTTGATTGCCTAAAATCAATTCAATTGATTTTGTCTTTCTTCTTATCTTGAAGCCAAAGAGGATCTAGCAAATCCCTCTTTGGTTCTTTTTAAGATTGTCTTGTGTGGACTACGCAGTTCGATCCTACACTTGGATCGGTAGCAAAACGCTCGCCGACAAATTTGGAGGAGCCTTCAACGTGCGTTTGTTTCTCTTAACTCATGTTGTAAATTTATGCAGATTTTATTTAATATAAATTGTTAAAATCATACCCTTGATCTTGGCTCTTGTAAACGATCCTGTTATTTTATTTTTTAGCCCTTTCCACCGCGATATGACCGTTTACTAACAAAGGGTATCGTAGCCTAGGGTACCGAATTTTACAATTTTTATGTATGGTTGATAACATGTATTTGATGATAATATGTTGCCATATTGAATCAGCGTAATCTGCCTTTGAAATATGTTTTTAAAAAACTGATTAATCGGGATTAATTTAATTTGTTGATGATCTCGTTGGTTTGGTTTAATGCATGATGGATTTTTGTTGAGATCAATGTGTTTGATTGATTGCAAAAAATCTGGGTTAGAGTGTTTTTGGTTCTTGTATGAAGCGAGTCCGAGCTACGAGATCGTATGCCGCCTCCGCCGCGGTGATATAATCCATCGCCGCAGCGATAAGTACCGTCCGCCGCGATATAACTTCGCGTGCGTATCGCCCTTTGGACGAACCGCCTATAAACAAAGCCGGCCTCCGCGAGCATATAACCCATCGCCGCGCGATCGTCCTGGACGTGCGCTATACCAAAACCAATGCAACGCCGCTGGCGATCTAACTCATCGCTGCAGCGCGCACTTCCAAGTGTGCAGGGGGTAAAATGCAAAGTTTCAAAACTTTTGGACCAAACTGCAAATCTGCAAATTATCAGGGGGTAAATTGTAATTAACCCACAAATTTCAGAAATTGATTGTTTTTGAAATGTATGCTTTGTACTTGTTTGTATATTGCATGGTGCCCGGTACATGAGCCTTAGACCTAAGGGTGAATGTTTTAATTATTTTTGGGTATGTATGGTTGTATTTTTATTAAATAGGGCCTCGTGTCCCCGCCTTTCTTTCCTCCCTTCTCGATGTATATTCTCTTCTCATCTAATTCCCCTCGAATGTAAATCGAGGTTTCTAAATTTATTGATGTAAAGAATTTGTATAATTATTTATTGTAAATTTAGAAAGATATTTTTTGTAATGTACTTGAAGTCGGAGCAAAGGACGAGGCAACCATACTTGAAGACTCAAGATTTTTATTACAGACCCCCTAGGACTCCCACCGATTCCTCTAGGCTCGAGGAAATCGGTTTTAGTTGGGCCATGTACCGGCACGTTTAATTTTGTTTAGAATGCATGCTAAGGTTGAATGTTTGATAACATGCCAAACAATGTCATTCTAACAAAGATAATAATTTGGTGAGACATTAAATAACAAAACCCTCAATTAAAGTATATTAAGTCACGAAAGCCTTCCATCACCATGGTTTTAATCAAACCACCGCTCGCCGAAACCTTGTTCGCCAAAGCGAAGGGTACACTTCTACCAAAGGGGAGGTTAAAATGCATTGGAGTTTTCCTTAATGGTGATGGGTCGACTTAAAATGACGGTTTTGCTTGTTCGCCAAAGCGAAGGTTGATAAACACGCGTCATAGGCATAGTAGAGCAGTACACATATTGTGTGTACGTGGTGACATGTAGTGTCCACTATCGATACGAGAATCACACTTGAGGACGATGGCATGTATCGGCCCATTGGATTGTGTGATTGGCTTGTTGGCTTTCTCACATTTGAGGTTGATAAGTGGGAGCTATCAACCGGTGTGGATTAAGTTTGTTGGCCTACCTAATCAACTCATTTTGGCTTGTTCGCCAAAGCGAAGGTTTGAAATGGGCAGATGGGATCTGGTCCACTAGGAAAGTCAACGGGCTTTCCCTTGAGTTAATAGTGAGGGCTATTGGCTTGAGTAAAATAGTGGGAGCTTCATTAATAAAAGACCATATTAAACAATAATAATGAACATGGTAATAACGGTTACTTTTTTCGCACTTGTAGATTCACTTAAATTTGAGCAAAATGATCCCAACATCATGCGACAAATCATCGAATCGGGAGAGAAATGGAATGGTGAAAATTTCGTTGGATCGGGTATAGAAGTATAAATAATATACTTCACAAGCGATAGATTATACACCTATTGAGCAAGCTCTATCACCGAGCCTCCTGATAGTTCTATCCATGAGACCGGGTATGTATATGTGAAGCATACACATGATGCAAAAAGCGTAAATGACTAGATACATTGTGCTTGCATCAATGGCACCATTATCAGATAGCAGCTGTTTAAAAATGGATTTAGCTTCTATTCTTCATTTTCTTCAAGAAATGAGAAGCATATGGTGTCTCGGTCATTATTCGATGTAGGATGGAAGAGGGTACTAATTGGCGATCATATACTCAAGTGGATCGAGTATATGAACAAGCTTGAGATTTTGGGATGTGGACTTAGAGAAGGTTTAGCAATAAACCTAATATTACAGTCATTACCGGATTCTTATTCTCAATTTGTCTATGACTTTATTGAGAAAGATAAGAAGAATACCCTTTCCGAGCTTCTGGATTTGTTGAAGACTAATGAGTCGCATGAAAATGTCGGGAAACATTGACGCTTGGTCAAGCCAACTCAAGTGAAAAAGGAAAGGGCTCCGTCGATGGAAAGAATCGCTGCGTAAAGGAAAGGTGTTTGTCCTCACCGTGGGAATCCCTAACACCGGAGGAAACATTGCAAGGCCTTCCTAGCAAAAAGGAAGAAGAATGTTACTTCTTCGTGGGTATGTTATTGAGATTAACTTCTCCCATAAACATCTAGTTGACACAAGATGTGGTACTCACATTTGATTGATGTGTAGGAACTACGGTAGAGTAGATTGCTCGCCGAGGGAGAGGTGGACCTACTGGGGCCTGGAAATGAAGCACGTGCCGCTACATTTGCCGTAGGATCTTATCGCTTGATTTAGCCGATGGACTTGTTTCTTGGAACTTGTGGATTATTATGGTTTTTTCTTTAGTTTCTAGAAATTATATATTTCGTGTCCACATAGGACAAATGAGAATATTAGTTTACTAATGGATTATTGTCCTTGAGTATAAATAATATTCTTTATGGAACTATTTCATAATAATATGTTCTTAAGAAAGACAACAAGGATAATCTCAAAAATGACTACTATGCCAACTTTGGCAAGTTGAGCTAAACATACCAAGGAATGTGGGATAGTATCACAACTCACCCTCCTTATACACCCCAACACAATGGAGTGTCGAAAGGAGGAATAGAACCTTACTTGACATGGTTAGGTCCATGATGAGTTTTAGTGATTTACCCGCATCGCTCGGGGTTATGCCCTAGAGACCGCGACTCACGTTTGAACCGTGTGCCAGTCAAAGTTCTGTAGATAAGACTCCATATGAGCTATGGAGTGGGCGAAAGCCCAACTTGTCTTATCTAAGGATTTGGGGTTGCGGTTTATGTTAAGAAATTGACTTTGAACAAGCCTGGGCCCAAAATCCCGGAAATGTATATTTGTGGGGTATCCAAAGGAGACCACCAAGGATACTATTTCTACCACCCAAGAGCGCAAAATTTTTTATTAGTCGATCCGGTGTCTTCCTAGAAAATGGAATATTTTCTAGAAGTACTAGTGGGAGAAAAGTAGAACTTGATGAAGTTCTAGAACCACAAGGTATACTAGACGAAGGATCGGGATGATGTGCCATAGGAAGGGTGGTTGAGCATCATGAGGAGGTTACTCCACAACTTGTGGATCAAAGTGAACTACCTCAAGTAGCACAGAGCTACGTAGATCCTGGGAGAGTACGCCATGAGCCCGAGAGATACGGTTATCTCGTGACTCAACATGGTGACGATCGGTCTACCAAGACGATGAACCCGTAACCTACGAAGACGCTTATATCGATCCAGATTCCGTTAAATGGCTTGAAGCCATGAAATCGAGATGGACTCCATGTACCGTAACCAAGTGTGGTCTCCCGTGGAACCACCTGAAGGGGTAAAACCCATAGGGTGTAAATGGGTCTTCAAGAAGAAGACTGACATGGATGGCAACGTGCATACTTATAAAGCACGGCTGGTTGCCAAAGGTTTCAAACAAATTCATGGCATTGACTATGAAGAAACCTTTTTCGGGGCCGGGTTGCCATGATTAAATCCATCCGGATTATGCTTGCAATTGCCGCATATCATGACTATGAGATTTGGCAAATGGATGTCAAAATCGCTTCCCGAACGGAAAACCTTGAGGAGGATGTGTATATGACACAACCTGATGGTTTCGTTCTTGATAGTCAAACCAATAAGGTATGCAAGTTACAGAGATCCATTTATGGACTCAAGCAAGCTTCAAGGAGCTGGAACATTCGTTTTGATGAAGCCGTAAAAGAATTTGGTTTTATCAAGAACGAAGATGAACCCTCGTGTTTACAAGAAAGTGAGAGGGGCGCAGAGCATTCCTAGTGTTGTATGTCAATGACATACAATAGATCGGGAATGATATACCGAACTTGCAATGGTAAAGACTTGGTTATCCAAGTGCTTCTCCATGAAGGACTTAGGGGAAACAGGCCTACATCCTTCTAATAAAGATCTATCGTGATAGATCGTGTAGGTTGCTCAAACTAAGTCAAAGTACATAGACAAGGTACTGAACACATTCAAGATAGAAAAATCCAAGAAGGGATTTCTTCGATGGCATATGGTGTCTATCTCGTAGAGATATGTGTCTTTAACCACACAATGAGAGAGATAGAATGAAGAGGATCCCACATGCTTTAGCAAGTGGATCCATCTTATATGTTCGATTGATATCTAATGTGCATTCAAGATTTGTAAAGTGGATGTCAATCGTGCTCAAGTGAGCAATATGTTATGTACTTAGATTGATGTCTTATGTGCATTCAAAGCACTAGTAGAAGATATCAACTAAATTCCAAGTGAATGACACTGGGTGAGTGTCAATGGACATTCTTAAGTGCTTGAAAAGGGCTTAAGAATATATATTCTGGATTATGGAAGAAAGATGAGCCACCGTAAGAGAATACAAAGGACGCTATTTCCAAACAGAAAAAGGATGATTATAGTTCGTAATTTGGGATTACACATTTTGTCTCAATATAACCGCAAAGGGAGTCAGCAAGAGCTCAAATTGGTGTACCGCAAAGGGATTCTACAATTGATGCTAATGTACCGCATTTTTTAATGCAAATGTAAGCGCTTTGGATCAAGAAGTTCATTACGAACTTGATGTGATTTCAAGCATTGCTAATCCAAAGATAGTTGTATCAATGATAACAATGGAGCCATTGTTATGGCCGAGCAATCACTTGCCTCACCAGAAATCCAAACACTTACTTAGTTGATTCAATCGATCCAAGGATCGATATGAAAGGGAATGTGCAGATTTGCGAATACCTAACAACCCACTATTAAAGTTTCTATTGAAGTAAGCATGATGGGCACTTGATCATTCAATGTTGAGTGCATGAATGACTCTATAGTGCAGCACTTGTGTCATTCAAAGGTTGAGGGCATGAATGATTGGCTATAGTGCAAGTGGGAGATTGTTAGAGTAGATGCCCTAGAGCCAATCAATTATTGTAGAATTGACTCTTTGTAATAATGTTCATTAATCAATAAAAGGCTTTTTTATTCTATATCGCGTAAACCATTATTATTGCAATATGTATTGATATATGTCCTTAGAATGGTAGAGCCTGACGAGGGTATCAAGTGTTTCAAATCTTGATAAAGGGAGAACCCCATGAGCACATATGGTGGCCATTCTAGAAACGTCCAGAGTCCCCTCATTATTCGAACTAAGGGCACGTATAATACGGTAAGGCTATCATAGTGTTGAACGACCCTCACCGAAAGGCAATTGGGTCGATCTCACTTGTCAAGGTTGTTTGGTGACAACCCGGGTGCAACACATGGGTGTTTGTTGTAAAGGCGATTACACCACAACAAGTTCACTCGGATCACCCACCAGAGGATTCCATATGGATGGTAACCCCTGTCTATGGAACAAATCCTCTAACGAATGGTGGTGCATGTGATCCTTAGACTTGAGATCACCGGAGTGCCTTGTGCACCGATTGGTGTAGTTTGACACTAGCCTAACGCAGCTTCTTTTCGTGAGTCACAATACGTGGTGATTGGTCGCATCAAGGAAGTGTATCAAGACTATGGTGGATTGACAGAGGATTTATCACTCCCGGCACGGGAGAAAGTTATCTCACGGCGCAATTCAAGATATGGCAATGACACTAAAACCGTGGGCCACAAAGTGGGATTGAGTTGTTGCTCTATCCAGCTTTATAATACGGGTCATTGGTCCGTAAACCAATAAATAATATCGAGAGTAACCAAGGTTGACACTATTTCTATGCCTTCGCCTCGCCGAGATAACGTATGATGAAAGGATCGAATTGCACGGTAACCATATCGCTGATGTAGCTACTTTGCCTCAATCCGACCCTATCGGGGTGGCCATGATGCCTTGCTAAGGGGCCAATCTTGGTCTCCGTGTATTAGTGAGACGATTAATTGGTGTTAATCGCAATATCATACTATCGCCGATATGATGAGGAGCCCAAGGGTCACACACATAGAAGACAATTTAAGATGCAAGAAGAAAGAAGGGCGTTGCCTTTTCTTTTAAGGCGAAAAGGGTATTTTGGTAATTTCACGGGTTGGCAATTAAATTTGTCGAGGAAACGTAGCCTTTATTTAATTTGTTAGAAAAATTAAATAAGTGAAATTACGTTTAAATGTGTGTTCGCACATATTTAAATATATTATCATTATTGTTAAATGTTAATATATATTTAAATATATATATTAATTGATTTTAATTGAGATAATGATGGAAATTAAAATAAATCGATTGGGAGTGTTTGGCAACATGGGGCGCTTGGGTTGGAGCCCAAGCCTATTCCGTATGGGATTAGGGCAAATTGTTTTTAAGTATAAAAAGAAAAGTGTGTGATTTTTTTAATAGAGTGAGTTTTTTTGTAAAACCAATATACACACAAGAAATTTCTCTTTGGAAAAACACTCCCACTAAAGCAAGAATTTTGATTGCCTAAAATCAATTCAATTGATTTTGTCTTCTTATCTTTGAAGCCAAAGAGGATCTAGCAAATCCCTCTTGGTTCTTTTTAAGATTGTCTTCGTGTGGACTACGCAGTTCGATCCTACACTTGGATCGGTAGCAAAACGTCGCCGACAAATTTGGAGGAGCCTTCAACGTGCGTTGTTTCTCTTAACTCATGTTGTAAATTTATGCAGATTTTATTTAATATAAATTGTTAAAATCATACCCTTGATCTTGGCTCTTGTAAACGATCCTGTTATTTTATTTTTCGTTTCCGCTGCGTATACGGGACCGTTTACTAACACTATTGACCTTGAGCTTGAGAGAACCGTGAGAAGACGTAATGAGAGAGAAAGAGAAAGAGAGAATCTGGGTCGAGAATCAAGAAGTTGTTGTTGAAATGGCTGAACAAGAAAAATAGAACACTAAGGGAATTCTCCGGGTTTCACGATTGAATGGTTGTGGGATCGAGTATCACTAGACCTACGGGTTTGGCAAGCAAACAATTTCCCGAGATCAAGCCGCAATCATCCAGATGATCCGCGAATCGGGTTAGATTCAACGGTGATTTGAAGAAGATCCGAATCAACACATTGCAAATTTCCTGGAAATTTGTGACACCTTCAAGTCAAATGAAGTGTCGGACGATGCTATTAGGCTGCGGTTATTCCCATTCTCATTGGGAGATAAAGCAAATGGGTGGTTAATGGCATAACCACTGGGAACAATAACAACGTGGAATGATCTAGCACAGAAATTCCTGACCAAGTTCTTTCCTCCTGCTAAGTTAGCGAAATTGAGAAATGATATCACATCATTTCTACAATATGATGCCGAGTCGTTGTAACGAGGCTGGGAGAGATACAAGGAGTTAATGAGAAAGTGTCCACACCATGGTCTGCCAGTTTGGCTTCAAGTCCAAACATTCTACAATGGATTGATGGGTAACGTGCAAACCATGGTGGATGCAACTCAGGAGGCCTTGCGTAATCAAGACACCTGTAGGAGGCGTATGAGTTGCTTGAGGTTTGGCAAGCAACAACTATCAAAGACCGAATGAGAGAGTCACAACGAGGAAATCTTCGGGGTCTTCATGAAGTTGATGCCTTCACGACCCATCTCAAATTTCTTCAACTCCCGCACTTCAAAAACAATTGGGAACTACGCAGTAAACTCTATACAAGCACCTCAACTAACATGTGAATTTTGTGCAGAAACCATGTGAGCAGCAAGTGCCAAGTTTGGGAACACATTTGCTTCGCCATCTTCATCAACGGAGCAAGTGGAATTACTTGGCAGAAATCGAGACAACCAAACAACCCATACTCCACCACATATAATCCAAAGTTGGAGAAATCATCCAAATCTGGCTTGGGGAAATCAATCAGCAAAATAACCAATGGAACCAGAGGGCAAGTTCCAAATAACCCACCAGGGGTGACCAATCAACTCGGGAGATCAAAGAGTGACGGTTGGAGGATATGTTTGTAAATTCATGCAAAAGACCACCTGGATTCATGAATGAGACGAGGACAAATTTTTAGAAACCAGGGTGTCCATTCGAATCTTGAGGTAACGATGGGCCAATTGGCCGAGAAGCTTTAATGATCGACCTAAGCCGGTTCCTTACCAAGCAATACAAGAACCAACCCACGTGGAGCAAGTAAATGCAATTTCGTTGAGAAGTGGGAGAGTTTTTAGAAGAGGTGAGGGACCCAAGGAAAGAGGAAACTTCATCAAAGAAAAATGAAGATTCTGATGAGGAAATTGATGAAGAAAGTGAAGCTATAGAGAAACACCCAACTTAAGAAAAGAAGAGAGGGAGCAAAGTAAGAAGGGAAAAGAAAAGAAAGAGAAATTGCCATTCCCCGGAGATTCCACCCGTAGTTGGCGCATCACACACCACCTATACCCTTTCCCTCAAAGACTCAAAAGAGAATCGATAAGCGCTTATTAAATTTCTTGATGTGTTTAAAAATCGCATATTAACATTCCTTTTGCGATGCATTACAATGAGTCTTAAGAGCTATGCGAAATTTCTTAAAGAAATTTTATCGAACAAGAGGAAGCTAGAAGAAGAGGAAACGGTGATGCTTACGGAAGAATGCAGTGCTATTCTCTAGAAGAAGCTGCCCCCTAAACTCAAAGATCCATGGAGTTTTACTATCCCTTGCACTATAGGGAGATGTAACCTTTGATCGAGTTCATGTGACCTAGGTGCAAGCATTAACCTTATGCCTTTTTTCTCGTGTTCAGGAACTTAGGAATTGGTGAAGTTAAGTTTACATCCACATGCTTGCAACTTGCAGATCGATCAATAAAGATTCCAAGGGGCATAGTGGAGGATGTGTTGATTAAGGTGGACAAGTTTATTTTTCCTGCCGATTTCTTTGTGTTGGATATGGAAGAAGACAAAGAAATTTCCCTTATCCTAGGACGACCATTCCTTAGCCACCTAAGACCGTTAATCGACGTCAAGAAGGGAAGTTGATCATGAGGATGCAAGATGAAGAAATTACATTTAATGTCCTTGGATCAATGAAAGCTCCACCTGAACAAGAGTCGTGTTTGAAAATCGATGTGGTAAATCAGTCAAAGAGTTGAGCCCTGCCAACTGAATAATCTTAAGGTGGAAATTAAGAATCGCATTGTAAAACCGGAATAATTTCCGGAAGGTGAGGACCATGACGTAAGAGGTTGCACAAATTTCCAAGACAAGCCACAGCCGAGTTTGAGTACACATAAGGAACGGATCTCCTGGATAAAAAAGGGGTGAAGTTAACAAAGAAAACGGAAGGCGGTCGAGAGAAGAGTCGAGCTACCAAAATAATGACCAAGGGATGGAAATGGGTAGTGAAACTTGCAACAAAGCCATTGTGTGAAAAAAGATCATCAACAAATGAAGCTCGGGGTACAAGGGAAATTTTTTGGGATGTGATGTATTTGGACAAGTCCGGGGTTGATTGAGAATTGAGAGAGTCAAGCTCCGACTATAAACAAGCACTTTGGGAGGCAAACCCAAGTGTTTTTAACTTTTGCTTTTCATTTTGGTCGTCAATTATTTAATTTCATTATGAGTTTGTATAAAATTTTGATGTTTTTGTTTTTGGGGTGTTTCGTGAAGTCGGAGCCAAAGAAAGGTATGAAAATGCTCCAGACTTGCAGAAGAAACTTTTCTTGCCGCGCGAAGCAAAGCTGAAAAGAAGAGTTAGCTCGGACGATTTCACCGCGGCGAAGGAATTGTTGTCGCCGCGGCGAAGAACGTGTTTTAATTTGGTGAAAATTTGGCTAAGGCATTTCACCGTGGCGAAGAAATTTTCTTCGCCGGGGCGAAGAAAACCTTGACTCCTGGGGAAGGTTTCGCCTCGGCGAAGAATTTGTCTTCATCGCGGCGAAACCTGGGAATTTTATTGTTGTTCATGAACGAAGAACATCGCGCGGAAGTTCTTCGCCGCGCGAAACCTGGGAAATTTTATTAGGTTTATGAATGATGAACTTCACACGGGCGACGAGCCATTTCTATAAATACTCGCTTTATTCTTCTCATTTTCACGCCGCCTTGCATTTTGAGTTGAGAGAAAATTTTTCAAACTTCCATATTTTTGCTTCCAATTTGCTTTTCCAACAAAATTTCTTACTCCAAACACAAAACAACCTTTTCAACAACAAGGGGCGATAATTTCACTAAAAATTTTTTGGATCAAAAAATTTGGGGCTTTTCAACTGGGCCGCCGCTTCAATTGGTGGTGCACACCTCCTTCATTGTGGTAAGATCTTAATAACCTAAAGTTTAATTCAAAAATTTCAAGTTTCTAACATAGATCTGAAAATTTTGTGCGATTGAATTGAGAAGTGTTTTGTGGTTGTTGAGTTGTGATTGTGTTAAAAGAAGAGTGGTTTGAGGCAGTAATTGATTGTTAGGAGTGTGGGTGTTGATATTTTGAAGTGTTTGTGTGAAGTTGAAAATTTGTAGTTCGGGGGTGAATTGAAATTTTTTGGAAGTGTAGGTTGTTTTTGGCAGTTGGAAGTGATTGTGTAGAATTAGGACTGAATTTTTGGGGGTTAAAATTTTGGATTGGAACTTAGCTTGGAAACATGGCCCTCAGAAGGTTAAGCAAAGCAAGTACAAGGGAAAGAGTAAGAGTAAGGGAAAGAGTGCGATAACCAAGGTTTGTGAAGCCAGATGAAGCCCGTAAAAGGCGATATGAGGCGGTAATCCAACGAAAGGATAAGGGTTTCATCCCTAAGCGTGGGATTGTGCAAGGCACAAGCTTTGGATTGGGAGTAGGGAGGGAGCGTTGGGAAAGTGTTTATGCGTGTTCTCAAGGTTCCGCTATAGAACCGTTGGTGAGGGGAGTTCTATGCCAACTTCCCCGGAATGTCATGAAGATACCTGTTTGTACGAGGGGAGGATGTGCAATTTACTGGCAAGGGTTGGGAAATCAATAGGTTCTATAACTTGCCCGAAATTTTCAATGATCAGTATGTGGAGTTCAAAAGATCACATTTGATGATGATATTATCCTGCCGATCATTGCAAAACCTGCAAAGGGCGTGGGGGAAGTGTCTAAGAAACAAAAAGAAGACACTCAAAGGAACACAGCTTGACACCGATGGCCCTCGGCCGTGGCAATACTATATCCGTGGCGAGACTCATGCCGTAATCGCACCACAAGACCGTGACTCGCGAGAAGGCATTGCTACTTTATTCGACAAGCCACAGGAAGAGTATTGATGTGGGGGACATAATTTTTAACAAAGATTAAGCTAGCAAAGAAACCCGGGCGAGGAAGTTAATGCTTTCCCGCATCTCATCACACCTTATGCCTAAAAAGTCGGGTCACGATTCAAGATGACGAAAGATATTCATGCCGCCTCCAACTTTAGATTCAGATTTTTACAAGAAACACCTGACTGGAACGAAGTCCGCCCAACCAAGAAAAGTAGGGCAAAAAGGCAGCAGAACAAGCCTTGCCACATCATCCAAACTCCACAAGTACACAAAAAGAGATGATGCAGGAAATGATGGGCCTGATGAAATAAATGAAGAGACGTCAGGATTGGATGATGGAACGGACTGAGAGGATGCATGAGCTACTGATAAATAGCTTCAAGGAGCTTAATGTTGACACTTAAGCATACCAATGGGTCGACTGGAACTCGGATGAGTGGTTGGACTCCGAGGAGGACGAGGGCTCCGAAGAAGAAGAAGATGAAGAAGAAGATTGAACCGTAGCACTCGTTTTGTTTTATTTTTTGTTTAATAGTTTTCATTTAATTTCGTGTCCATTTGAAACATTAAACTCATTTATTTTGGTTTTGAATTTTTGTTTATTTTGTTAGTTTTTAGTTGTTGTTTTAAATTGTAGTTGTTAAAAGGACGAGATTAGGTTGTAATATTTTAAGTTAGTTGTGAATTATGCTAACATAAAGGACACCATAGTTTGATTGTTTTGACAGATTTTGGATGATGAAAAGTCCAAGACCTGGTGTTCATTGTGGAGCCGACAATTCATGGATTAACCAGAGAATTCTCGGACTTTTTGTTTTTATTATTCTCTATTCCCTGATTTGTGCATAATGGAACATTGGGGACAATGTCATGTTTAGTTTGGGGTAGGGAATAGAATTAAAAACCGAGTCTAAGGGTATATTGGCCGGAAACCAAGAATCGCCTTAAAACCGCCTAGCAAAGCATTTGGCGACTTCAGTTTAACAATGCCACGTACACCTTAAACTGAAAAAAAAAAAATAAAAAAAAATTTGTGTTTTTTTTTTTCGTTTACTTTGTTTGTTTCGTTTAAGGGTATATTGGTGGAAACCAAGAATCCGCCTTTAAAAATCGCCTAGCAAAGACTTGGCGACCTCAGTTTAACAACGCCACGTACACCTTAAATCCGAAAACTTCTTTGTGTTTTTTTGTTTACTTTGTTTGTTTCGTCGCGATGATGAATTGTATAAATCAATGATGAGAATAAGGCTGTTGAATTTTTATTGTTGAGAAATGTTAAGCATTGCTTCAAGTTTTTGTTTATTGATTGGATTTTGATTGAGGTTTGTTGAGTGGTTCAACCACCATTTTCATTTTTTCGGCATGCTTAGATTCATTTTATGTGGTTAGGTAAAGTTTTGATAATGTTGGTGGACTCTAGAACCTAGTTGAGAAGTGCTTGAGGCAAAATTCTAGGATTAGACATGGTTGAAGAGATGATTTAGGCATTTTTTCTGAACGTTTGAGCCTTTTTAGCCAACCCATGAATGAAATTTTCCCTAGTCACCCTTTTGAGCCATATGAATTTTATTGCTGTATTTTTTTTTTTGGAAAACAACAAATTTGTCAAATCCTTTTACCCTAAACACTTTATTGTACCCCTAGGAGAATTCGGTCCTAGTACAAAACAAAGAACGGGAAGAGTGTACGAATGAACAAAAGAATAGTTTGGGGGTTGAAAGAAGAAAAATGATGAAAAGGCCAAAAGAATAGTTGGGGTTGAGAGAAAAGAATAAAAACAAAAGAGGTAGTCACCTCATTTTCAATTCAATCATAAAAAAAATAAAAAAACCACCCCTGCTCGTTTAAGGGTATATTGGTCATGAAACCGGAACCAGCCTTAAAAGCGCCTTAGCAAGACTTGGCGACCTCGGGTATAACAATGCCACGTAGGCCTTAAACGAGTCTCCCCCACATTTATGGTATCCTAAAAATAAGAAAGGTACGCGTTTGAGGGATGTGAATTCGTGGACATGTCGATTGGTGGTTGAGAAGGTATGGGTTTCATGTGATTTTAGTTTTGCTTTAGGACAACTGAAGTTCTCTTACTTTGTTATTCCTATATCCTTTTTTATTGGAACCCACTACCCGAGCCTAATGTTATAAGCTTTTTAAAGACCTTTTGATTCTTACCTTTGTCTAGTCCCTCATTAGTGGGAGAGCAACGATATTTAGGCTTATGGAGTCCATCACCATTTGATAAACTTTACAATTTTTGCATAAAATAATCCAGGAAGTTGGAATGTGGATTGAAGTGGGGATCACCTACTTGGTGAACCGATTGAGGAAGACAGTCGATGTAACTTATAACTTCTTGGAGTGTTGAATATTTCCTGATAATAATTTTTCAACAACTTTTGAGACATGTGCAATTTCTAGGTAATCCTTTGTAGAGTTGAGTCTTGTTGGCTTTTTTTTTTTTTTTTTCCAGTATTGTTGTGTGTGTTTTGTGTTTTTGTTTCTTTTTGTTGGTTGTGTTTTTGTCAGTTTTGTACTGTATGCTCGGGGATGAGCATATCTCTAGTTTGGGGGTAGTTGATAATCCGTGAATTATACACTTTTCAGTATACATTTTTGTCGGATTTCAGGTACTTTCTAGTGCATTTTTACCTGAATTGTTACTTAATTCTTTTTTTTTCGTATTTCAGGTTAAAATGGACATTTTGAGCAAATAAGAACAAAATTGGATATTTTTGACTCAAATTAGCTGGATCTCTAAGATAGAAGAGTTCCGAGCAGGATAAAAGCACGATGAAGCTTGTTTCCAAGGGGAGAGCACCGAGAATCGAAGAATCAAACTAAGAAGCAAGCAGAGTGGCGGGTTCTATAATTTCGAACCTTTTCAAGAAGCTTCACTCGAAGGAAATGTCTTGCCGCGGCAAAGTAAGCCAGGGACGAGCTTGTCTGCTTCATTCTTCGCCACGGCGAAGAATTCTTCTTCACCGCGCTATACCACTTATTTCGCTTTTTGTTAAACGCACGCTTCGTGTCAGGCGTGTTTGGTCAGGGTTATTTGGACGAAGTATAAAAGAAAAACTTAGTCTTTTTGCCCGTGGTCTTCGTTTTTTGTTTTAGGTTTAGCCACTTTTGCATTCTTCTAAGAACTTTGAGCGATTTGGTTTGTAAAAGGAAGAAGATTCGATTTCTAACTAGAGGATTCATCTTTTAGGGAGATTTCTAATCTTTTACCTCATTTTCATTATGTTGAACTTGTTTATTTCCGATTTTTGTTTTTGTATTATTGATTTAGCTATGAACTAATCTATTTTGGGTTAGAGTTTTGATGGTAGTTTGGATTTTAAATGGGTTAAGGGTTTGATTGTGTTATTTTCATATGAATATGCTTTGGTTGTGTGTTACTCTGATTTTTAATGTTGTATGTGATGAACATGGTGAGATTGAGAAATGAATCATGTTAGGCTTCTTGGGTAATCACCATTATAGTATTGGATGCTAGAGATAGATTCAAGAATTGATGAAATCATTAGAGGATTCTTTTGCTTAATGAGTTTGGAATTATTAATCTTCAAATTGTTGGGTGCGGAAGGTTAATAAGGAAGAATAGGAAGATATAGCCCGAGAGGGTATGTTTAACATATTAGTGAGTTCGATTTACAACCATTGCGTATAAATGTGAGTGTAGTGTAATTTTAGGTTTAACCCATAAAAATCCAAATGAAGTCAAAGCCCTACCCGTTTTACTTGAATTGATATTCCGTGTTTTCATATTGCTTTCTTAATTAAGTTTTAATCTTAGTTTAAATTTCAATTTGTTTTTTTAATTAGAATTTGCCCCTCCCCATCAATCCAAAGAATTCGATTGCTTCAACTAGATAACATTAGGAAACCTCGTGCTTTGCTTACAATCCTCGTGGGAACGATACTCTACTCATCAGTATATTACTTGTGCGATTAGTATACTTGCTACATATTGCATGTTGTAGGAAACACGCATCATCAATACGGTGGTGATTGGTTGCATCAAAGAGTGTATCAAGACTATGGTGGATTGACAGAGGATTCATCACTCTCGGGTACGGGAGAAAGTTATCTCACACGCAATTCAAGATATGGCAATGACACTAAAACCGTGGCCACAGTGGGATTGAGTTGTTGCTCTATCCAAATTATAATACAGGTCATTGGTCTAGAAACTGAATACATAATATCGAGAGTAACCGAAGGTTGAAACTATTTCTATGCCTTCGTCTTGTCGAGATAACGAATGACGAAAGGATCGAATTGCACGGTAACCATATCGTTGATAGGTAGCTACTTTGCTGAATCCGAATCTATCGGGTGGCCATGATGCCTTGCTAGGGGCCAATCTTGGTCTGTGTATTAGTGAGACGATTAATTGGTGTTAATCGCAATACTATACACTGCCGATATGATGAGGAGCCTATGGGTCACACACATAGAAGACAATTTAAGATCCAAGAAGAAAAGAAGAGCGTTTTCGTCTTCTAAGGCGAAAAGGTATTTTGGTAATTTCACAGTGCAATTAAATTTGCTGAGGTCGTAGCCTTTATTTAATTTGTAAGAAAAATTAAATAAGTGAAATTACCTTTAAATGTGTGTTCGCACATATTTAAATATATTATCATTATTGTTAAATGTTAATATATATTTAAATATATATTAATTGATTTTAATTGACATAATGATGGAAAATAAAATAAATCAAATTAGGAGTGTTTGGCAACATGGGGCGTTTGGGTTGGAGCCCAAGCCTATTCCATATGGGATTAGGGCAACTTAATTAACTATAAAAGGAAAAGTGTGTGTTAATTAATTTGTGGATTTGATTTTCTCTTTGAAATTAAAACACACACAGCAGCCCCATCTCCTCCCATGGCAGATTTGGGTTTTGGCCTAAAATCAATTTCAATTGGTTTTTTTTTCTTCTCAATCTTGAAGCCAAAGAGGATCTAGCAAATCCCCTTTGGTTCCCTTTTGGAAACTCCCCAAACAAAGTCCCCTTTGGTTCTTTTGAGATTGTCTTCGTGTGGACTACGTAGGTTCGATCCTACACTTGGATCGGTAGCAAAACATTCATCAACAAATTTGGAGTAGCCTCCAACGTGCATTTGTTTTCATTAAACTCATATTTATTTTTCTGCAGATTTTATTTAATATGAATTGTAAAATTATACCCTTGATCTTGGCTCATGTAAATGATCCCTGTTATATTTGTTTTGTTTCCGCTGCATATATGGGACCGTTTACTAACAGTGGTATCAGAGCCTAGGTACTGAATTTTACAATTTTTATTTGGATGGTTGATAACATGTATTTGATGATATAATGTTGCCTTATAAAATCTGCCTTAAATCATATTTTTGAGAAATTGATTAATCAATTAATCTGATTTGTTGATGAACTGCAAGTTTGGTTTAATGCAAGATGGATTTTTGTTGAGACCAATGTGTTTGGTTGATTGCAAAATCCGTTTAGAGTGTTTTTGGTTGCTGTATGAATAGATTCGAGCTGAGATTCGTGTGCGCCTGCCGTGGCGAATATAACCCATCGCCGCGCGCGTTGTTCTACAGGGGCGCGTGCGAAACCAGCGCCAGCTGCGGTGATATAAAGCATCGTGCGCGGGATCGTCCTCTGATGCGAGCACGGTGACAGGGGCAAAATGGGTAGGCTGGCACATGCGATATAAAGTATCGTCGCGGCGATCATCTTCTGGACGAGCGCTGTACAAAAACAGTGCTCGCCACGGCGATCGTCTTTAGGATGGGCGCTGTACCAAATCGCCGCGGCGATAGGTACATTAATCGTGAATGTCAAGTAATCAATGCATGCTGCGGCAATCTAACTCATCACCGCAGCAAGCGCACTTCGAGTGCGTAGGGGCTAGAATGTAAAGTTTCAAAACTTTTAGACCAAACTGGAGCTCTACAAATTGTCAGGGGGTAAATATAATTAACGCACTAATTTCGAAGATTGATTGTTTTTGAAATGTATGCTTTGTACTTGTTTGTATATTGCATGGTGCCCGGTACATGAGCCTTATACCTAAGGGTGAATGTTTTAAATATTTTTGGGTATGTACTTGAAGACGGAGCAAAGGACGAGGCAACCATACTTGAAGACTCAAGATGTTTATTATAGGACCCTTAGGTGACCCACCGATTCCTCTAGGCTCGAGGAAATCGGTTTTAGTTGGGGCCATGTACCCAAGACGCTTTTAAATTATGTTTAGAATGCATGCTAAGTTTGAATGTTGAATAACATGCCAAACAATGTCATTCTAACAAAGATAATAATCTGGTGAGACATTAAATAAGAAACCCTCAATCAAAGTATATTAAGTCACGAAAGCCTTCCATCACCATGGTTTTAATCAAACCACTATTCGTCGAAACCTTGTTCGCCAAAGCGAAGGGTACACTTCTACCTGTGGGAGGTTAAAATGCATTGGAGTTTTCCTTAATGCTGATGGGTCGACTTAAAATGATGGTTTTGCTTGTTCACCAAAGGGAAGGTTGATAAACGTGCGTCATAGGCATAGTAGAGCAGTACACATATTGTGTGTATGTGGTGACATGTAGTGTCCACTCTACTGATACTGAGAATCACACTTGAGGACGATGGCATGTAGTGTCCATTGGATTGTGTGATTGGCTTGTTGGCTTTTTTCACATTTGAGGTTGATAGTAGGAGCTATCAACTGGTGTGGATTAAGTTTGTTGGCCTACCTAATCAACTCATTTTGGCTTGTTCGCCAAAGCGAAGGTTTGAAATGGGCAGGATGGGATCTCGGTCCACTAGGAAAGTCAACTGGCTTTCCCGAGTTAATGGTGAAGGCTATTGACTTGAGTAAAATAGAGGGAGCTTCGTTTAATAAAAGACCATATTAAATAATAATAATGAACATGGTAATAATAGTTAGTTTTCTGCACTTGTAGATTCACTTAAATTTGAGCAAAATGATCCCAACATCACTGCGACAAATCATCGAACTAGGAGAGAAATGGAATGGTGAAAATTTCGTTGACTGGTATAGAAGTATAAATAATATACTTCAGTCAAGCGATAGATTATACACCATTGAGCAAGCTTTATCATCAGAGCCTACTAATAGTTCTATCCATGAGACTGGGTATGTATATGTGAAGCATACACATGATGCAAAAGCAGAAATGACTAGATACATTGTGCTTGCATCAATGGCACCATTATCACATGATAGAAGTGTTAAAATGGATTTAGCTTCTATTCTTCATTTTCTTCAAGAAATGAGAAGCATATGGTGTCTCAGTCATTATTCATATGTAGGATGGAAGAGGGTACCAAAATTGGCGATCATATACTCAAGTGGACCAAGTATATGAATAAGCTTGAGATTTTGGGATGTGAACTTAATGAAGGTTTAATGATAAACCTAATATTACGCTTTCTTGCGATTCTTATTCTCAATTTGTCTATGACTTTATTGAGGAAGATAAGAAGAATACCCTTTCCGAGCTTCTGGATTTGTTGAAGGCTACCGAGTCAGGCATGAAAATGTTAAAATCATTGACATTGGTTGAAGTCAACTCAAGTGAAAAGGAAAGGGCTCAAAAGTCGATGGAAAGAACTATTGCAGAAAGAAAAGGCGTTTGTCCTCACTGTGGGAATCCCAGCCACTAGAGGAAACATTGCAAGGCCTTCCTAGCAAAACAGAAGAAGAATGTCGTCTTCGTGTGTACGTTTTGAGATTAACTTCTCTTGTAAACATCTAGTTGACACAAGATGTGGTTCTCACATTTGATTGATGTGCAGGAACTACGGTAGAGTAGATTGCTCGCCAAGGGAGAGGTGGACCTACCAGTTGGAAATGAAGCACGTGCTGCTGCATTTGCTGTAGGATCTTCTTAATCTTGAAGCCAAAGAGAATCTAGCAAATCCCTCTTTGGTTCTTTTGAGATTGTCGTCGTGTGGACTACGTAGGTTCGATCCTACACTTGGATCGGTAGCAACACATTCGTCGACAAATTTGGAGGAGCCTCTAACGTGCGTTTGTGTTCTTTAAACTCAGATTTATTTTTCTGCAGATTTTATTTAATATGAATTGTACAATTATACCCTTGATCTTAGCTCATGTAAACGATCCCTATTATATTTGTTTTGTTTCCTCTGCGTATATGGGACCGTTTACTAACATGAGAAAGGTATAAATTAGCACGAAAAGGAAGAGAAAAGGGTCTTTGTTCGTCATTGGGGAGGCAGCTCATGGAAGGAGAAGATTATTGAAGATTTGGGCTTCTAATAAAAGAAGATTTCTCCATCTTTTGCTTGTTTTTCAATGATAACTTTGATTCATCTTGTCTTTGTTATTTTATTTTGTTTTTAAGTATGAACTGAGTTGTTTAGCTAGGGTTTGATGTAACCTTGATACATTGATTCAAATTTATATGTTTTGATTTACTTTGAGTTTTAATTTCATGATTGAGTGTTTATCTCGTTGCTTAATGACTTTTGGATGTTTGATCACCATTCAAATGTATGTTGTTCACAATGAGACTGAGAAGTGATTTGTGATTGTGCCTCTTGGGATAAATACCATAGATTGAGCGAAAACTATAGATAGATAAACGCGAGCTATGAAATCTAGATAGAATTTCAAAAAGCTTAAGAGACTTTGAACTATTAATCTTCATTTTATTGGATGCGGAAGCTTAATAGGGATAAGTAGGAAAATATAGCCTAAGAAGGTATGATTTACTACTTAGGGAATTCAATTTTCAATCAAGGAATTAAAACTTGGGTAATAAATTCTATGATTTGGGTTAGCGTATCTAGGTGAAATTAACACCCTGGCATTTTTTGGCATTGTTTAATAAGTTAAGTTGTTGGGTTTTGCTTTAATTTCATTATCATTCATTTATAATTTGTTAATTTGTATTTAGTTTGTTAATTTTCCATCAATCCAATTTATTGTTGCTTCAATTAGGACTTAAACTAGAGAAATCGGTACTTAGTAACACTATCCTCATGGGAATGAGACACTACTTATCACTTTATTACTTTTTGAGACTAGAGCACTTGCTACATATGCATGTTTGTGAAATCATGCATCAAGAATACATAAAGAATTTCAGAAAAAGAAAGAAAAATAGAATAAGAAATAGAAAACAGAAAGAATTTCATAAAGAAAGAGAAATAATTTCATAAAGAATTAGAAAAGAATTTTCAGAAAGAATACAAACTTGATCATTTGCATATGCATCAGACATTTTATGTGCATTGCATCTTATGCATTTATACATAGATTAAACAGTTTATTTAATTATTGTGTGTCTGACTAGCCAAGAAAAGAAAATAGAAGCCCATGAGAATATAGAAGAAAAGAAACTAGAAGCCCATGAGAATAGAGAGGAAAAGAAAATAGATGCCCATGAGAATAGAGAAGAAAAGAAAATAGAAGCCTACGAGAATAGAAAAGAAATTAGAGATATACAAGAAAAGAACAGAAATTAGATACATGCTAGAAAAGAACAAAAATTAGAAACATAACAAATAGCAAGGAAACTTAGCGATTTGTTGAATAGAGAAAGAAACAGAAAGTTATAATCTAGCAGAGAAGAGAAATAAAATGATAAAGAATAGCACAACACTAGGAGGATTTAGAAAGATTTGAGAAAAATAGAAAACTGCTAAGTAGTACGCCTGAGAATAAAGAGAGAAAGTAAGTAGAAATTTAGAAACAATATAGTGAAAATGGGGACAGTGGAGCAAGAGATAGTTAGATTTGGTTTACTTAGTGAGCATTTATAGCTCATCCCGTTACTTTCCTTATTTTTGCAGGTATTAGATTGTAGTGGTAGGGAGACGTCAAGCTAGCGAGAGGATTGCACACACTATCTCAGTGAAGAAATTTAATGTGGATTTATATATGTGAGAAATAGTCTTTGTGTAATATTATGTTATAATTGGAATAAGGATAAAAAATTTAGACGAACACCCTTTTTAAGCTAGCAATTCTCTGGATTCTCTCTATAGGATACTTAATGAATACTTGCCTAGTGAGACATTACAATGTGTGCAATGTACTTGTTTGAATATTGCATGGTGCTCGGTACATGAGCCTTAGACCTGTGGTGATTGTTTTAAAGTATTTTTGGGTATGTATGATTGTAAATTTTTATATAGGGCCTGCGTGCCCTACCTTTCTCCCCTTTCTCGGTGTACATTCTCTTCTCGTCTCATTCTCCTCGAATGTAACTCGAGGTTTCTAAATTTGTTGATGTAAAATTAGTTTAAGATTAATTTTACTGTAAATTTAGTATGATGTATTTTGTAATGTACTTGAAGATGGAGCAAGGACAAGGCAATCATACTTGAAGACTCAAGATATTTTTTTTACAGGACCCCTAGGTGACCCACTGATTCCTCTAGGCTCGAGAAAATCGGTTTTAATTAGAGCCATGTACTGGCACGTTTATATTTTGCTTAGAATACATGCTAAGGTTGAATGTTTAAATAACATGCCAAACGATGTCATTCTAACAAAGATAATAAAACTGGTGAGATGTAAAATAAAAACCCTCAAATAAAGTATATTAAGTCATGTAGGCCTTCCATCACCGTGGGTTCAATCAAATCACTGTTCGTCTGAACCTTGTTTATCAAAGCGAAGGGTACATTCTACCAGTGGGAGGTTAAAGTTCATTGGAGTTTTCCTTAATGGTGATGGGTCGACTTAAAATGACGTGTTTTGCTTGTTCGCCAAAGCGAAGGTTGATAATCACGTCATAGGCATAGTAGAGAAGTACACTTGTTGTTTGTACGTGGTGACATGTAGTGTCCACTTTACTAATACTGAGAATCACACTTAAGGACAATGGCTAGGCCGTTGGATTGTGTGATTTGCTTGTTGGCTTGCTTCACATTTGAGGTTGATAGTGGGAGCTATCAACTGGTATGGATTTTGTTGGCCTACCTAATCAACCCATTTTAGCTTGTTCGCCAAAGCAAAGGTTTGAAATGGGCTAGATGGGATCTCAATCTACTAGGAAAGCCAACAGGCTTTCCTAAGTTAATAGTGAGGGCTATTGGCTTGAGGAAAATATTGGGAGCGATTATTTAATAAAAGGCTTTATTAAATAATAATAATAAACATTGTAATAAAGTTTACTTATTCTACACTTGTAGATTCACTTAAAAATTGAGCAATATGATCCCATCATCACTGCAACAAATCATCAAACTAGGAAACAAATGTAATGGTGAGAATTTCATTGATTGGTACAGAAGTATAAACAATATACTCAGTCAAGCAATAGATTATACACCATTGAGTAGACTTTGTCACCAGAGCCTGCTGATAGTTCTATCCATGGGACTGGGGATGTATATATGAAGCATACACATGATGTAAAAGCATAAATGACAAGATACATTGTGCTTGCACCAATGAGATCATTACTTGCAGTGCCAGAAAATGGACTTAGCTTCTATTCTTCATTTTCTTCAGAGAAATGAGAAGCCTATGGTGTCTCAGTCACTATTCAAATGCAAGATGGAAGAGGGTACCAAAATTGGCGATCATATACTCAACTTGACTGAGTACATGAATAAGCTTAGATTTTGGGAGACAGACTTAATGAGGGTTTATCCATAGACCTAATATTATAGTTTTTACTAGATTATTACTTCAATTTGTCTATGACTTCATTGAGGATGATAAGAAGAATACCCTTTCTAAGCTTCTATATATGTTGAAGGCTACTGAGTCAGGCATGAAAATGTTAGAAACATTGACGTTGGTTGAAGCCAACTCAAGTGAGAAGGAAAGGGCTCAAAAGTCATTGGAAGGAACTGTTGTAGATAGGAAGGGTGTTTGTCCTCACTGTGGGAATCCCAGCCATTGGAGGAAACATTGCAAGGCCTTCCTAGCAAAAAGGAAGAAGAATGATACTTCTTCGTTAGGTACGTTCTTGATTGAGATTAACTTCTCCCGTCAACATCAGGTCATTGACACAAGATGTGGTACTCACATTTGTTCTGATGTGCAAGAACTACGGTATAGTGGATTGCTCGTCGAGGGAGAGGTGGACTTATCAGTTGGAAATGCAGCACGTGATGCTACATTTGCTGTAGGATCTTATCACTTGATTTTGCCTACGGACTTGTTTCTTGGAACTTGTGGATTATTATGATCTTTCTTTAGTTTCTAGAAATTATATTTTTGTGTCTACTAGGACAAGTGAGAATATTACTTTACTAATGGATTGTTGTCCTTGAGTATAAATAATATTCTTTATGGAATTGTTTCATAATAATATGTTCTTAAGATAGACAATAAGGATATTCTCAAAATGACAACTATGCCAACTATGGCAGGTTGAGTTAAACATACGTGAAGGAATGTGGGATAGTATCAAAACTCACCTCTCCGTATACACCCCAACATAATGGTGTGCCTGAAAGGAGGAATATGACCTTACTTGGGATGGTTAGGTCCATGATGAGTTTTTATGATTTGCCTGCATAATTCTGGGGTTATGCCCTAGAGACTGCAACTCACGCATTGAACCATGTGCCGTCAAGGTTTGTAGATAAGACTCCATATGAACAATGGAGTGGGCGAAAGCCTAACTTGTCTTATCTAAGGATTTGGGGTTGTGAAGCTTATATTAAGAAATTGACTTCAAACAAGTTGCGCCCAAAATCCTACAAATGTATAATTATGGGATATCCTGAAAAGAGCAAAGGATACTATTTCTACCATCCAGAAGAGCACAAAATTTTTGTTGCTCGTACTGGTGTCTTCCGAGAAAAGGAATTTTTTCTAAGAAGTACTAGTGGGAGAAAAATAGAACTCGATGAAGTTCTAGAACCACCAGATACATTAGATGAATGACGAGAAGATATGCCACAGGAAGTGGTTGAACATCGTGAGGATGTTACTCCACAATTTGTGAATCAAAATGAACCACTTCAGGTAGCACAGGAGCTACGTAGGTCTAGGAGAATACATCACAAGCACGGAGATATGGTTATCTCGTAACTCAACATGGTGACATACTGGTCTACCAAGACAATGAACCCAGAACCTACAAAGATGTTATATCAGATCCAAATTTCATTAAATGGCTTTAAGCCATGAAATCTGTGATGGACTCTATGTACTAGAACCAAGTATGGTCTCTGATAGGGTGTAAGTAGGTCTTCAAGAAGAAGACTAACATGGATGGCAAGGTGCATACTTATAATGCACGACTGGTTTCCAAAGGTTTCAAAAAAATTCATGGCATTGGCTATGAAGAAACCTTTTGCTGGTTGCCATGATTAAATCCATCCCGATTATGCTTGCGACTACTGCATATCATGATTATGAAATTTGGCAAATGGATATCAAAACGACTTTTCTAAATGAAAAACCTTGAAGAGGATGTGTATATAACACAACCCGATGGTTTCATTCTTGATGGACAAGCTAATGACTATGAGATTTGGCAAATGGATGTCAAAATAGCTTTCTTGAACAAAAATCTCAAAGAGGATGTGTATATGTCAGAACCTGATGGTTTCATTCTTAATGGGCAAGCTGATAATGTATGCAAGTTGCAGAGGTCCATATATGGACTCAAGCAAGCTTCAAGGAACTGGAATATTAGTTTTGATGAAGCCATAAAAGAATTCGGTTTTATCAAGAACGAAGATGAGCCCTATGTTTACAAGAAAGTACGTGGGAGCACAATGGCATTCTTGGTGTTGTATGTTGACGACATACTTCTGATCGGGAATGATATACCAAACTTGCACTTGACAAAGACTTGGTTATCCGAGTGCTTCTCCATGAAGGACTTAGGAGAAGCAGACTACATCCCCAGAATAAGGATCTACCAAGATAGATCATGTAGGTTGCTCGGCCTGAAGTCCGAGTACATACATAAACAAGGTACTGAAGAGATTCAGTATGGACGAATCCAAGAAGGGATTTCTTCCGATGACACATGGTGTCTATCTCTCTAAAGATATAGGTCTTAAAACACACGATAAGGGAGATAGAATGAAGAGGATCTCCATTTGCTTCAGTAATTGGATCCATCTTGTATGCTCAAATTGATGTCTCATATGCATTAAGCACTTGTAGTGGATATCAATCGGATCCAAGTGAGCGATGTCGTGATTGCATGCTCGGACTAATATCTCACGTGCATTAAGCACTTGTAGTAGATATCAATTAGATCCAAGTGAGCAATGTGATGTTATATACTCAGATTGATGTCTTACGTGCATTCAACACTAGTAGAGATATCAATCAGATCCAAGTGGGCGACACTGGATGAGTGTCAAGGACATCCTTAAGTACTTAAAAAAGACTAAGGACATGTTCTTGGATTATGGAGAGGAAGATGAGCTCACTATAACAGGATATAATGATGCTAGTTTCCAAATGGATAAAGATGATTTTCGCTTGTAATCCGAGTTTATATTTTATATCAATAGAGCTGCAGTGAGCTGGAAGAGCTCGAAGCAGAGTACTGCAGCAGATTCTACAACTGATGCTAAGTATATCGCATTATTTGATGCAACCATGTAGGAGGTTTGGATCAAAAAGTTCATTACTAAATTTGATGTGGTTCCAAGCATTGTTGATCCAGTAAAATTCTGTTGCGATAACAATGGAGCCATTGTTGTGGCTGAGGAATCACGGTCTCACCAGTTATCCAAACACTTACTTAGCTGATTCAATCTAATCTAAGAAATAGATCGGAAAAGGAATGTGCAGATTTGAAGAATACTTACTAACCCACTGTTGAAGTTTCAGTTGCAGTAGAAGCATGATGGGCACTTAGGGTGGTCATTCGATGTTAAATACATGAATGATTGGCTATAGTGCAAGTGGGAGATTATTGGAGTAGGTGCCCTAGAGCCAATCAATTATTATAGAATTGACTCTTTGTAATAATGTTTATTAATCAATAAAAAGACATTTTCTACTATATCATGTAAATCATATCTGTATGTATTGATATATGTCCTTAGGATGGTAGAATCGTGACGAGGGTATCAAGTGTTTCAAATCTTAATAGTGAGAACCCTATGATCACATATGGTAGCCATTCTAGAAATGTTCGTAGCCCTAGTATTATTCTGACCAAGGACACAGATAATACGGTAAGGGTATCATAGTGTTGAACGACCTTATCGAAAGGCAGTGACTGATCAAGGTTGTTTACCGTCAACCTGGTGCAACACATGGGTGCTTGCTATAGGCAAGCGCATTGAATTGACCAACCAGAAGAATACATATAAATGGTAACCCCAGTGTCTATGGAACAAATCCTCTAACAAATGGTGGTGCATGTGATCCTTAGACTTGAGATCACCGAAGTGCCTTGTGCACTAATTTGTGTAGTTTGACACTAGCCCAATGTAGATCTATTTAGAGCTATCAATACGATAGTGATTGGCTACATCGAGGAGTGTATCAAGACTATGGTGGATTGACAAAGGATTCATCACTCCCGAGTACGGGAGAAGTTATCTCACGGCTCAATTCAGTGTATGACAATGACACTAAAGCTGTGGCCACAGTGGGATTAAGTTGTTGCTCAATCCAATTTATGTATCTGGTCATTGGTCTAGTAACTGAATACAAAGATATCGAGAGTAGCTAAGGTTGACACTATTTCTGTACCTCTATCTTGATGAGACAATAGATGATGAAAAGATTTGATTGCATGATGACCATATCGTTGATAGGTAGTCTAATAACTACTTCCTACTCAAATACTCATAAAAATATACATAATAAAATACATGTATAATAACATAAATAGTTGGGCCTAAAATTTTCTTTTATTAAACATATACATTCTTTATACAAAATTAGTATCATAAACAAAAACTATCAAAAATTATGTAGACAGTGTAACCATTCCTCCTCGCGTGCCGACGTCCATCCGACCGTGTCCTCACCTAAATCCTGCAAAAACATAGAAAGACAATGGGGTGAGCACAAATAATGCTCAATAAGTAAACCCTCTAGTCATCTATCCCCGTAACTCTCTCTCTTTAAGTCTTTCCTTACAATTCTTATTTACTCTCTCTTTATACTTCTCTCTGTTTTCTCCTTTTTGTTTCTCTCTCTCTGTTTCTCTTTCTTAGAACTCTTTTTTACTAACTCTCTTTAGTAAGTCACGGCCCCATCTTACCAGGGGCACGGCCGGGACTCGCTCCCGCTCTCCGTGACTTCTACTCGTTCTTAGCCGATCAGACTTGGTTATGCATGGATTCGGAACCCTTGACCATGTGAGTATATAATCTCTCTCTCGGGTACTCTTGGGTATAGCCCTCATCCGCATGCACTCTCATAGGCTACACCACTTCTCTCTCTCATACTCATGCCGCTCTCTCAATGCGGCGTACATGCGGGAATACTCTACCCATTACTCACGGGTTCCCCATCGCACAACCTACTCTATTCTCTTTTTCTCTCTTTTCTCTTAATAAAGCTCACACTCAAAGTTCCCTACTCTTTCTCTAATGCATAATTAATGCATATGGATGATTCATGCTCATTAATGCACTCATGAAAAGCACAAATGCAATGTTGCATCAAAGACATTCATTCTGCACAGGTCACACTCAAGAAGGCATAATTTGAGTTATACACATCGGATTGCTATGATTTTTGTCTCGTTTTAAAGCTTAGCGACAGGGCTATAACGTTCATGTTTTTGTCTAAACCCAGTTCAATACGTAAGATGCCAAAAAATCACTCAGAAGGTTACGGCTGTCACAGGGCAGTTTGGTAACATGTTTTCACTTAGGCATTTCATCAAGCAACTAATGTGCATACAAGAACTCTACTTTACTATAACTTTTCTTCTCTTCTTAACCATCCAAAATGGGAGGAAAACTCCCTCATATAGTCATAATTCCTGCCAAGGAAAACACTCCCAAAAATATTCATGCAAACTCCTCCAATTTCAATCTCTCTTCACACATCAAACACTTCTCATAATTAAAGTGTATCCAACAACCACAAAGCAAATATTCATCTCAACTCAATTCTCAATAACATAGCATACTTGTACATACATAAATCTCTACTCAATCTCTACTCAAAGGATTTCTCAAATCTCAACTTAGGTTGGATTTACTTACCTTGAATTTGAGCAACTCCAACACTATAATCTCTCCTTGATAGAATTCCCTTTCCTCTTAAACCCTAAGCATATAAAACCATAAGAATTCAAAACTTTAAAATTTAATCTCACATCTTGATGCAAGAATCTTACCTTTGGATGCTTAGAATTGAAAATCTACTCAAAAATACCCAAAATCTATGAATTTCCTTGGAAATCTAGTGAAGAAATTTGAGAGAATTTGAGTAGAGAATGTCATGAATTGAGGGATAGAGTGGCTAGGTTTTCTACTCTCTAACTCTTATTACATAATAATATATATATAGTTTCCCATTCTGCCCTTCCTCTTTCTTAGAAATTTCATCTATGTCCTTAGTCAATTACAATAATGCCCTCATTTTTATTGCATTCTCCATGAAATTCTATCTCTTTTCACTCCCCAAGTTTTCAACTAATTTTGAGTGAAAAGACCATTTTACCCCTAATGAAAGTTTAAGGGATTTTCTTCACATTTTTCTCAAAATAACTTTAACAAAATTCAACTAAGGGCCAACCAACCAAAAATAACAACATGCAAGCTCAAATGAGAACAAATCAATAAACATTCAAGCAATGCAACAATAATTTAACTACATACCTCAAGTGGGGCGTTACAATTCTCCCCCCCTTAAAAGAATTTAGTCCTCGAAATTCACACAAATAACTCCGGGTAACGTTTCTACATGTCTTGCTCTACCTCCCATATGGCCTCTTCTACCTTGTGATTTCTCCATAGGACTTTTACTAATGGAATGCTCTTATTCCGGAGCTCTTTAATCCTTCGGTCCAAAATCTATACTGGACGCTCCTCATACACAAGGTTCTCTTCTAAGTCAACATCCTCTATTATCAAGATATGGGAGGTATCACTTACGTACTTTCGTAGCATCGAGACATGGAAAACATCATGCACCTTGTCCATGCTAGGTGGTAGTGCCAATCTGTAGGCCACTTTTCCCACTCGTTGCAATACCTCAAATGGACCTACATATCTCGATGCTAACTTTCCTTTATTACTGAAGCACATCACTCGCTTGTAGGGGGAAAACTCTCAAAAACACTTTATCACCCACTTGAAATTCAACCTCTTTTCTCTTTAAGTCGGCATAACTCTTCGGTCGATCTTGGGCTTGTTTCATTCTGTTTTTTATTAATCTTACATCTTCTATCATTTTCTGAGTCACCTTTGGCCCAAGAGCGGTACTCAACTCATCCTTTTCACCTATCTCATCCCAATGTAGTGGAGACCTACATCGTCTACCATACAAAGCCTCATAAGGCGCCATCTTAATTGTAGACTGGTAACTGTTGTTGTAGGCAAACTTTACTAATGGTAACATTTCATGCCAGGATGCTTTATAATCCATACAGCAAGCTCTCAGCATATCCTTAAGCACCTGATTCGTTCTCTCTGTTTGGCCATCTGTCTGAGGATGATAGGTAGTGCTAAATGCCAAACGGGTACCCAAATTTCTTTGTAAACTAGTCCAAAAAGCTGAGACAAATCTAAAATCTCTGTCTGACACTATTGTCTTGGGCACACCATACAACCTGACTATCTCTTTAATGTAAATCTAAGCCAACTGATCTATAGTGGTGCTCTCCTTTACTGGGAGGAAATGGGCGAACTTAGTTAATCTATCCACAATCACCCATATAGCATTATATCCTTTCTGTACTCAAGGGAGACCTGTGATAGAATCCATCGAAATACTCTCCCATTTCCACTCTGGAATACTAAGTGGCTAAAGCAACCCTGACGGCCTTTGGTGTTCTGCTTTCACCTGTTGACAAGTCAGGCATTTAGCTACAAACTCTGCAATGTCTCTTTTCATACCTGGCCACCAGTAGCCTTTCTTTACATCTTAATACATCTTGGTTGCTCCAGGATGAGCAGTGATGGTGTGTCATGAGCCTCCATAAGAATTCTCTTTCTCAACTCATCATTTTGAGGAATACACAACCGATTTCTAAAATAGAGGACACCATCCACTAAATGAAACTCAGTTACCTTGCCCTCATGTACTTGCTGAACTATTTTCTCACACCACTCATCAGCCACTTGCTTAACTCTGACTTCCTCCAATAAAGTAGACTGAACCTCAAACCTGGCAATCCTTCTCGGAATCACTTCAATCTATTCTCTATATAATTCTTCTATCAACTTTTTCTGCTTAGTGAGCCAGGACAAATAAGTTTTTCTACTCAAGGCATTGGCTACTACATTGGCTTTCCACGATTGATACTTGATCTCACAATCATAGTCCTTAACCAGCTCTAACCACCTTCTCTATCTCATATTCAGCTCCTTTTGAGTGAAGAAGTACTTTAAACTCTTATGATCAATATAGATGTTACTCTTTGCACCATAAAGGTAATGCCTCCAAATCTTTAATACGAAGATCACGGCTGCCAACTCTAGGTCATGCGTAGGGTATCTCGTCTCATACTCTTTTAATTGTCGAGAGGCATATGCTATCACCCTACCTAACTACAATAACACTGCACCAAGTCTTTGCAGAGAGGCATCTGTATAAATGTTATAATCTACATCCTCCTGTGGTAACACTAACACGGGAGTTGTTGTTAACCTCTTTTTCAACTCTTGAAAACATTCCTCACATGCTTCTGACCATACAAAAGGAGTCTTCTGTTTGGTAAGAGCTGTCAATGGTTTAGCCAACTGGGCGAACCCTTCAACAAATCGTCTGTAGTAACCTGTCAGGCCTAAGAAACTTCTGACCTCTTTTACTGTCTTCGGCTTCTGCCACTCAAGGATTGCCTTTACCTTACTTAGATTTACTGAAATCCCTTCCTTGGACACCGTATGGCCCATAAATATTACTTGGTCGAGCCAAAACTCACATTTAGAAAACTTAGCATACAACCGCTTTTCCCTCAATCGTTATAGCACTATTCTCAAATGTTCCTCATGTTCTTCTCTCGACTTAGAATAAACTAGAATATCATCAATGAATACTACTATAAACTGATCCAGACAATCATGGAATACCCGGTTCATCAAATCCATAAAAACTGCTGGGACATTAGTCAAGCCAAACGGCATCACTATGAATTCATAATGCCCATACCTTGTACGGAAAGCAGTCTTAGCTATATCCTACTTGGCCACTCTTACCTGATGGTACCCTGACCTCAAATCAATTTTGGAGAATACTGCTGCTCCCTTCAAGTGATCAAACAAATCATCTATCCGAGGTAACGGATACTTATTCTTCACTGTCACTTTATTTAGCTCTCTGTAATCAATACAGATCTGTAGTGACCCGTCTTTCTTCTTTACAAACAGAATTAGAGCTCCCCAGGGAGAATGACTCGGTCGGATAAAACCTTTATCTAAAAGCTCTTGAAGTTGCTTCTTTAATTCCTGAAGCTCTCCTGGGGCCATTCGATAAGGGGCTTTAGATATAGGTGATGTTCCTGGTCCTAGTTCAATACTAAACTCAACCTCTCTTTCCTGTGGCAAACCTGGTAAGTCTTCCTGAAACACATCTAAGAATTCGAACAACTGGCACCCTCTGAATTTCTGACTGTGGAACGTCACCACTCTGTACTACATGAGCAATATATCCAGACCACCCCTTTCTCAACATCTTTCTAGCCTTCACACTACTAATCAACATGCTCAACTGATGGCCCTCTCCAAAACTAAATTTATCTCCACTATCGAGATTAAATCTCGCCTTCTTCTTTCGACAATCAATTTCTACTCCATACCTCCCTAGGAAATCCATGCCCAATATCACATCAAAGTCGGGCATATCAAAAACTATTAAATCAACTGCTAACTCTCGACCATGGATCACTAAGGACTCTCCTAACAACATCTCCTAAGTCAGCACACTCACCCCATCAGGTAACTCTATCTTAATAGGTTGACTCACTCTAGTAGGTTTCAAACTTAATCTCTCTATCATTCCATGAGATATAAAAGAATGGGTAGCTCCAGAATCAATTATAGCATATAAAGGGATAGCATGAAATAACAACTGACCAGTTACGGTGAAGGGACTGGCCTCGGCTTCACCCTATGCCACTGTAAATACTCTAGCATTTGTACCTCTAGGAGTTTGAGCTGTCGGTGGGAGAGGAGCTTTACAATCCCTCATCAGATGCCCTGGCTGTCGGCACCTGTAACACACGTTTTGGTCCCTCAAACACTCTCCTGAATGGTTCCTCCCGCATTTAACACAAGGGGGAAACCCTTTTGTCTTGGGTCGTTTGTTCTGCCAATCTCTCTTATTCTTCCTGGGTTGAAACTTCTTGGCCCTTAGTTCTCTGTTCTTTGTGGAATCTACTCTCTCCCTTTGTAAAATGGTGGATGGCTCACTAGCTACTGTTGAAGCTAACCCTTCTGCAATGTATTTATTTACATAGATCTCTGCCCTTAAAGCCCGTGTTAGAGCTTCCCTGTAGGTATGCAGGGGCTCGGCTCCTGCCATTACATCTCAGGCAATATCTGATCTCAACCCTTGCACGAACTTGTCCCTCCTTAACTTTGGTGCGTACACTATCCCAGGTGCAAAGTGAGCAAGAGAGTTGAATCTTACTGAATATTCTTTCACCGTACTAGTCCCCTGCTTCAAATTAATAAATTCTTGGACCTTCTCGTGTATTCAATCTTCGGTTCGATACTCGGCCTCAAACAAGCTCCTGAATTCCTCCCAAGTCATCGAGGTCATGTCATGAGTCTCTTCCATTAATTCCCACCAAATTCGGGCATCTCCCCGAAATAAGAAACTGGCATATCTGATCCTCTCTCTATCATTCATAGGAAACAGTGCCGCCGTCCGCTCTACAGACTTAAACCACTCTTCTGCTTCTAACGGGTCCCTAGTACCCTTAAACTCTGGCGGTTGGTGCTGGTTTGCAAGCCCTTGAATCGGATCAACTCAACTCTATATTGTCTGAGGTACCGGCCCTTCTCACTCTTGTCTTGCGGTCGGTACTCTGCTAGGGGTCTCAGTTCTTTCCTGTACAGCTCTCCTCTCACTCTCAGCTAACACCTGTTGTACAATGGTTCGAATCCTCGTCTCATCAAGAGTGGGGGGAGTTGGTTCTGGTGGGTTAGAGAATTCTCCCTCGTTCATCACACTTGTACCCTTCTTCCTGTTACTACGCCTCATCTACAAAACAACCACACTTGATCAATTGAAGAGAACACTTAACGTAAGGAAAGAATTACTTTCACAGTCGGCTCTCGGACATCGTAGCGACGAGAATGGTACACTGTCAAATCCCAAAATCTCGGCTCTGATACCAAAAATCTAATAACTACTTCCTACTCAAATACTCATAAAAATATACATAATAAAATACATGTATAATAAAATAAATAGTTGGGCCCAAAATTTTCTTTTATTAAACATATACATTCTTTATACAAAATTAGTATCATAAACAAAAACTATCAAAAACTATGTAGACAGTGTAAGCATTCCTCCTCGCGTGCCGACGTCCATCCGACCGTGTCCTCATCTAAATCCTACAAAAAACATAGAAAGACAACAGGGTGAGCACAAATAGTGGTCAGTAAGTAAACCCTCTAGTCATCTATCCCTGTAACTCTCTCTCTCTAAGTCTTTCCTTACAATTCTTATTTACTCTCTCTTTTATACTTCTCTCTATTTTCTCCTTTTTGTTTCTCTCTCTCTGTTTCTCTTTCTTAGAACTCTTTTCTACTAACTCTCTGTAGTAAGTCACGACCCCATCTTACTGGGGGCACGGCCAGGACTCGCTCCCGCTCTCCGTGACTTCTACTGCTTCTTAGCCGATCGACTCGTTATGCATGGATTCGGAACCCTTGGCCATGTGAGTATATAATCTCTCTCTCGGATACTCTTGCGTATAGCCCTCATCCGCATGCACTCTCACAGGCTACACCACTTCTCTCTCTCATACTCATGCCGCTCTCTCAATGCGGGAATACTCTACCCATTACTCACGGGTTCCCCATCGCACAACCTACTCTATTCTCTTTTTCTCTCTTTTCTCTTAATAAAGCTCACACTCAAAGTTCCCTACTCTTTCTCTAATGCATAATTAATGCATATGGATGATTCATGCTCATTAATGCACTCATGAAAAGCACAAATGCAATGTTGCATCAAAGACATATTCGCACAGTCACACTCAAGAAGGCATAATTTGAGTTATACACATCGGATTGCTACGATTTTTGTCTCGTTTTAAAGCTTAGCGACAGGGCTATAACGTTCATGTTTTTGTCTAAACCCAGTTCAATACGTAAGATGCCAAAAAATCACTCAGAAGGTCACAGCTGTCACAGGGCAGTTTGGTAACATGTTTTCACTTAGGCATTTCATCAAGCAACTAATGTGCATACAAGAACTCTACTTTACTATAACTTTTCTTCTCTTCTTAACCATCCAAAATAGTCATAATTCCTGCCAAGGAAAACACTCCCAAAAATATTCATGCAAACTCCTCCAACTTCAACTCAATTTCAATCTCTCTTCACACATCAAACACTTCTCATAATTAAAGTGTATTCAACAACAACAAAGCAAATATTCATCTCAACTCAATTCTCAATAACATAACATACTTGTACATACATAAATCTCTACTCAAAGGATTTTTCAAATCTCAACTTAGGTTGGATTTACTTACCTTGAATTTGAGCAACTCCAACACTATAATCTCTCCTTGATAGAATTCCCTTTCCTCTTAAACCCTAAGTATATAAAACCATAAGAATTCAAAACTTTAAAATTTAATCTCACATCTTGATGCAAGAATCTTACCTTTGGATGCTTAGAATTGAAAATCCACTCAAAAATACCCAAAATCTATGAATTTCCTTGGAAATATAGTGAAGAAATTTGAGAGAATTTGAGTAGAGAATGGCATGAATGGAGGGATAGAGTGGCTAGGGTTTCTACTCTCTAACTCTTATTACATAATAATATATATATTAGTTTCCCATTTTGCCCTTCCTCTTTCTTGAAAATTCCATCTATGTCCCTTAGTCAATTACAATAATGCCCTCATTTTTATTACATTCTCCATGAAATTTTATCTCTTTTCACTCCCCCAAGTTTTCAACTAAGTGAAAAGACCATTTTACCCCTAATGAAAGTTTAAGGGATTTTCTTCACATTTTTCTCAAAATAACTTTAACAAAATTCAACTAAGGGCCAACCAACCAAAAATAACAACATGCAAGCTCAAATGAGAACAAATCAATAAACATTCAAGCAATGCAACAATAATTTAACTACATACCTCAAGTGGGGTGTTACAGGTAGCTTTTTCTCTGAATCCAAATCTATCGGGTGGCCATGATGCCTTGCTAAGGGCCAATCTTGGTTTGTGTGTAGTGAGACGATTAATTGGTGTTAATCACGATACTACTCACTGCCAATATGATGAGGAGCCTACAGGTCACACACTTAGAAGATAATTTAAGAATCGTTTTGTTCAAAGGGTATTTTCGTCTTTTAGGATGAAAGGGTATTTTGGTAATCTCACAATGCAATTAAATTTACTGAGGTTATTGCCTGAATTTAATTTAATGTTAAAATTAAATTACTGAGATTATATTTAAATATATGTACGCATATATTTAAATGAATTATTATTATTAATTAAACGTTATAAATATATTAATTGATTTTACTTATAATAATAATTAATTAAATATAAAATACTATAACAAGGGTGTTTGGATACTAGGGTGGATTAGGGTTGGAGCCCATGTCTATTCCATATAGGAATAGGGTTTAAACTCTAGCACCATATAAGTGCAAGTTGAGTTAAAATTATTCATTCATTATTCATTCAATCATTATTGAATAGAAAAAAGGCAGCCACCCCTTTACTCTCACTCTCTCATGTTTCCCTTTGTGTGAATCAAAGTTTTTTTTTTATTCAACTTGATTCTTGAAGCCACCCCTTTGTTCTAGCAAAACAAGGGCTGGTTCTTCGGATTGTCTTTGTGTGGATTACCATTCATGTGGTTCTACGTTGAATCGGTAGCGAAACAAATTCAGAGACACTTGAAGGAGCCTCTAAACGTGCATAAGATCTCTATTCCTTGAATGGATTGATAATATTTTATGCAGAATTTTGATTTAACATGTAAACTATATAATCTATACTTGGATCTTGGCATAAAAGGAATTGATTCATCCTTTTGATTTTTGTTTTTGTGTTGAGTAGATCGATTCCTAACAGTAGAATTGTGACGAGAGTATCAAATGTTTTAAATCTTGATTGTGAGGACCTTATGATCACATATGATGGCTGTTCTAGAACCATATGTTGCCCTAGTATTATTCTGAACTAGGGCATAGATAATACAATAAATGCTATCATAGCATTGAACGACCCTATTGAAAAGTAGTGATAGATCTCGCATGTCAAAGTTGTTTGGTGGCAACTTGGTGTAACACGTGGGTGCTTGTATTTCGCAAATTCACTAGACTGACCCACAAGGTGATTCCATATAGATGGTAACCCCAGCGCCTATGAAATATATCCCCTCACAGATGGTGGTACATGTGAAACTTAGACTTGAGATCACCAAAACACCGTGTGTAAATAACGGTGTAGTTTGACACTAACCTAACGTAATCCTATTTAGGGTTATCAGTACGGTAGTGGTTGGCTACATTGAGAAATACACTATGGCTATGGTGGATAGACATAGGATTCAACACTCCTGGGTATAGGAGAATTTATCTCACTGAGTAATTTGGTAATGACAATGACTGAAAATCTATGGCCATAGTGGAATTGAGTTGTTGCTCAAGTCAAGTTTTATTTGGTCGATGGTTCGGTGACTGAATACAAACATATCAAGGTAGTTCCTTTGAAGTTGACACTATTTCTATACTTCAAACCTTGATGAGATAATGGATGATGGAAGGATAAGATTGCACAGTAACCATACCATTGATAGGAAGCTATTTCGTTATTGGGTGGCCATGATGCCTTACTAGAGGTCAATCTTGGTCTGTGTTTAGTGAGATGATTAATTGAGTGTTAATCGCGATACTACTCACTGCTGATATGATAAGAAGCCTTATGGGTCACACACTTAAAATACAATTTAAGAATCAATAAGTGAAAGGGGTATTTTCATTTTTTAAGATGAAAGAGTATTTTGGTAATCTCAAAGTGCAATTAAGTTTGCTAAGGTCATTGCATGTATTCAATTTTAATATTGAAATTAAAATTTGTGAGATCACATATTTATTTATATATATGTGTACATATATTTAAATGCATTATTATTATTTAATATTAATGATTTTATAATATATTAATATTTCTGGTTTTTTTTAAAATAATAATAACGAAATTAAAAATACCAATTTAGCTATGTTTGGCTACAAGGGTGACTCTTATTCTAATGTAGGAATAGGATTTTATTGGGTTGCACTATATAAGTGCAACTTAAAATAAAACTAATAAGGTTTTTTTTAAAAAGAAAGCCTTAGCCACCTCTCTCACCCAAAAACGTTTTTCATCATTGCTAAAGAGAGAATTTTTCAATTAAAATTCTGCTCTATAGATTCTTGAGCCAATCAAGTTTATTCTAGCAACTAGATTGATTGGAATTTAATCTTGTTTTCATGTGGATCACCATTAGTGCATTCCTGCCGTGGAGTGAAAGCGATTTGCAATTGAAGAGTGAAGGAGCTGTCTACATTGGTAAGAAATCGATTCTTTCGATTTATTGTGTGTGTGTATTCATGTTTAAATAAACTAATCAATACAAGGATTATGGGCTTTTTGGTGATTGATCAAAATTTTTGTTTTATTTCGCTGCATATTCTTTGATCAAATCACTTACACTGGTATCAGAGCCTATTAATTTATTTAAAATATTGATTGAATCTTTTGATTTGATGAATATGTGATTTAGGGTTTTAATTTGTTGATTAAAGCTTGTTTAAAAGATTTTAAATTGATTAATATGTTTGGTCGACGTGTTGGGTTTCATGATCTGTTTAAAACAAAAAAAAAACGTTTGAAATTAAATTTTTGATTTTGTTGAGGCCTGTGCATTGCCGTTCATCGTAGCGCACAGTCTCTGTGCGTTGCCGCGCACAGCGACGTTCAAAGGAGCAGCAGTTGCAGCTGCTGCCGCACGCAAGAACGTACAGCTGCTGCACGTTGCTGCACACAGCAGCCGTGCGCTGCCACGTGCAGTTGCAGCTGTGGCCGCGTGCAGCACACGCTGCCGGAAACAGCATGTTGGTGGCCAAGTGCAGCAGCACATGACCACCAAATGCAGCAGATGTGCATTGTCACGCACACCCGCTGCTGCCCTGTTTAAGACCGCCTTGTGTGGCGGTTGCCCATGGCCGTGCATTGTTGCACACAGCTAAAATGATGTGGCTGAGTGTGTCAACACACGGCCTTGATATGCATTTGGTAATTTTACCAAATGTGCGATTTAATGAGCGTTACACGCAAATTAAATTGCTAAACTGGGCAGCCTGCTGTACCTTCGAAAAACCGCTCCCGTTTGCACTATAGTGTGAATTTTGGCGGGGGATCAGATCCCACGTGTTTCTGCATGTGTGAGGATCATGATGATATGTTTATATTCATTTTCGGACTAATATAACACGGGTTTCGTTCAGTTTTCGAACAAGCAGTCTTTTGACACATTGACTGCCTGTTAGTAAATTGACAATTTCGGAAGCTGGAATAGGCCGTTTGACTCACGTAATACACCGTTAGATTGCTTGCATGTAGGATCACGTTCAAAAAGTCTTGAAACACTGCTGCCCAAGTGCGTCGGTGTGCACAAAATTCATTTAATGGGCAGCTTGCTTAAGGGTGTAATTGGGCTGAATTTTGGGCCTCTTTCGCGTTGTCGTGCATTAAACCTAATTCAGAAAATTCTATAATATGTTGATGAAGATTATAGACATTCTGGAGGCCCAACTGAGTGAGGTCCGACAGCAAGGAACTAAACTGCAAAGGTTAAAACTTGTTGGGTTTAAACACAACACTACTAAACATTAAGGGGTACCTTGTTATTTACCAACCCAATCAAAATTTTAATTTTGATTTTTTCTATGCTTATTCTTATATATGAATTGGCATGATTGGCAGATACAAAGTTTAATCCTTCGCAAGTCCACGAGTCGTAATCGTAGCATAGTGCACGAGTAAGGGTCCATCCCACAGAGATTGGAGATGCTCTTGCAATCCTAGTAACTATGCCTTGATGAATCAAAACGAGAATGGAATAAAGAAAAACATGTAAACGACATTAAAGTCAACCTAACCTAAATATATACAAAGGGTCCTAGGGCTTTAAGTCTTTAACTCCATCATAATCATCAGGATACGTGTTCACCATCAAACTATTGTTCTCTCTACTCCATTCTAGGGTTCGTACATCATCGGGTTCAACCTATTACTTTCATCATTCAAACGAGCTAGTGGCATATAGCCTAGTCTAAACAACAAAGGAACCAATTCACATAGACACAAATCATTCATTCACAGAGCTAATCAAGATAGGCACGACGTCTTTCGTTTATAAGGTATTACCGCAGCCATTTGGAATAACCTAGTGTATCCATCAACTAAACTAACTAGTGGCGTATAGCCTAGTCTAGTAACGAAAACCCATTAAGCGTAAGACGATCTTAAAGACAATAACCAATCTATACCCGGGCAAGGCTACAAATCAGTCATTCCACACCCAATCTTGTCTCATACAATCAATTAACTAACATCAAGGTTGATCAGGCCCTAATATCAACTAAAGATTGAATTAAACGCAATGAATGAATCTAGAACATAATAGAATGAATCAAACAAATAGATTACATCAAATCCCTAGAAAACAAACTACAACATAAAGGAAAAGAAACAAAAACACTTGGAACCATAATCTAAAGAACAAAGGAGTAGGAAAAGAAGAGAACCTCCTCTCCTCTCCAAGCTCCTCCTTTCTAAGAGCCCCAAGAGTAGTTCAATCCCTCAAATGTGTTTGTAAAACCTAAAAACTCTCTAAAAATGGACTAAAGCTGCCTTTATATAGTTTTTAGACAAAATGACAAACTTGTAAATATTGTTCATCGAAATTAGGGTTGGAAAAGTGACATTTTTACATTCTATGCGATTTGTGCCCCAGTGCGGTTTTAATTGAGCCACGGCGCAGTTTAATTGAGGCCTCGTGTGGTTGAATTGCGCCCCGATGCATTTCTAGGTGATTTCTTCTTCGACAAAAACCGTGTCATGGTTTTTTGAGCCATAGTGTGATGCGGTTTTTGTCGAAGAAGAAATCGCCTAGAAATGCACTCGAACAAGTCCAGGATGTCCAAACACCAGCACAAGCACGAATAATCCATCCTTTTGCACTGAATACCTGAAAATACACACAACACCCCTGATTCCAAAAGATAACGAAACATGCAAGAAATCACATCATAAATCATGCATTAAACCTTAAATTCCTTCTAGTTTCACCCCTAAATCACTAAATAAATCCGCATTTCCAACACTCAACAATGGTGTATGGTGCATTGCCCTTCAACCTAGTATTAGGAATTTTATTTGGAATTTGTAATTTCAATTTAAGTAGGGCTTGCTTGTTGTGCCTTACCTCCTATTTTATTGCAATTTCTTTTCTCATCTTACTCCCCTCGAATATAACTTGAGGTTTCTTTTCAATTATGTACAATTAAATTTTGAATTTTTGAAATGATCGAGAAAAACAAGCGTTGGAGTGAAGAAGGAGAAATGAAGATTCCTTTTAATTTCTTTTACCAAGGTTGACTTACCAATTCCTCCAGGCTTGAGGAAATTGGTTTTAGTTAAGGCAATGCACCAACACATTTTATTTATGCTTAGCATGTTGGAGTAGGTGCCCTAGAGCCAATCAATTATTATAGAATTGACTCTTTGTAATAATGTTCATTAATCAATAATAAAAGGCATTTTATTCTATATCGCGTAAATCATTATTATTGCAATATGTATTGATATATGTCCTTAGAATGGTAGAACCGTGACGAGGGTATCAAGTGTTTCAAATCTTGATAGTGAGAACCCTATGAACACATATGGTGGCCATTCTAGAAATGTACGTAGCCCCAGAATTATTCTGAAGTAAGGGCACAGATAATACGGTAAGGCTATCATAGTGTTGAATGAACCTGTCGAAAGGCAGTGACTGATCTCACTTGTCAAGTTTGTTTGGTGACAACCTGGTGCAACACATGGGTGCTTGCTATAGGCAAATATACTGCAGCAAGTTCACTAGACTGACCCACTACAGGATTCCATATGGATGGTAACCCCAGTGTCTATGGAACAAATCCTCTAACGAATGGTGGCGCATGTGATCCTTAGACTTGAGATCATCGGAGCGCCTTGTGCACCGATTGGTGCAGTTTGACACTAGCCTAACGCAGTTCTATTTAGAGCTGTCAATATGGTGGTGATTGGCTACATCATGAAGTGTATCAAGACTATGGTGGATTGACAGAGGATTCATCACTCCCGGCTACGGGAAAAGTTATCTCACGGCGCAATTCAGTATATGGCAATGACACTAAAACTGTGGCCACAGTGGGATTGAGTTATTGCTCTATCCGGATTATAATACAGGTCATTGGTCTAGAAACTGAATACATAATATCGAGAGTAACCGAAGGTTGACACTATTTCTATGCCTTCGTCTCGTCGAGATAACGGATGATGAAAGGATCGAATTGTACGGCAACCATATCGTTGATAGGTAGCTACTTTGCTGAATCCGAATCTATTGGGTAGCCATGATGCCTCGCTAGGGGCCAATCTTGGTCTGTGTATTAGTGAGACGATTAATTGGTGTTAATCGCGATATTATACACTACCGGTATGATGAGGAGCCTATGGGTCACGCACATAGAAGATAATTTAAGACTAAGGAAGAAAGAAGGGCGTTTTCGTCTTTTTAAGCGAAAAGGTATTTTGGTAATTTCACAATGCAATTAAATTTGTTGAGGTAGTAGCCTTTGCTTAATTTATTAGAAAAATTAATTAAGTGAAATTACATTTAAATATGTGTTCGCATATATTTAATTAAATAATCATTATTGTTAAATGTTAATATATAGATTAAATATATATTAATTGATTTTAATTGAGATAATAATGAAATAAAAATAAATATCTAATTGAGAGTGTTTGGTAACATTGGGTATTTGGGTTGGAGCCCAAGGCTATTCCATATGGGAATAGGGCATTAAAGTTTTACTATAAAAGAAAAAGATTATTTGTAAAAAATACAAGTGATTTCATTTAGTTTATTTTCTTTGAAAAGGCACAAACACAACAGCCCCTTAAACACTCTCCCACGGCAGAATTTATTTTTGCCTAAAATCAATTTCATTGATTTTTTTCTTGATCTTAAAGCTAAGGAGGATCTAGCAAATCCCTCCTTAGTTCTTTGTGATTGTCTTCGTGTGGACTACGTGGGTTCGATCCTACACTTGGGTCGGTAGCAAAACGTTCATTGACAAATTTAGAGGAGCCTCCAAACGTGCGTATGTTTTTCTAAACTCATGATTAATTTCTGCAGATTTCTACTTTAACATAAACTGTAAAATTGTACCTTTGATCTTGGCTCAATGGGAACGATCCTTGTTATTATGATTTTGTTTTCCGCTGCGTCTATGGATTGTTTCCTAACAGTGGTATCAGAGCCTAGGGTACCAAATTTTATAGTTTTTATGTGGATGGTTGATAACATGTATTTGACGATATTATGTTGCCTTACAGAATCTGCCTAAAATCTACCTTAAAAGCATGTTTTGAGAAATTTATTAATCCATTAATTTAATTTGTTGATGATCTGCAAGTTTGGTATATTGGTGATGGATTTTTGGTTGAAATCAGTGTGTATGATTGATTGAAAATCCGTTTTGAGTGTATATGGTTACTGTATGAACAGATCCGCTATAGATCTGTGTACGCTAGCCGCGACGATATAACCCATCGCCGCAGCGAGCGTTGTTCACGCTGACGCTGGTGACGAAACCAGCACTCGCCGCGGCGATATAAAGCATCCTCGCTAGACTGACCCATGATAATCCGAGAATTATACTATTTTTATTAGGCTTTTAGGCTGGATTTTAGATACTCTTTAGTTCATTTATGCCTGAATTGCTACTTATTTCTTTACATTTTGTGTTTCAGGCTAAAATAGACATTTTGAGCAAATAATGAGCGAATTGGAGTTTCTGGACTCAGAAGTAAGCGGATCTCAGAATTTGGGAGAGTTCTGAAGCAGAGTGAAGCACTATGAAGCTTGTTCCCATGGGAGAGCATCGAAGATCGAAGATTCAAGCAAGGAAGCAAGCGGAGGGCAATTCTGTAATTTCAAAATTCTTCATGGAGGTTCGCAGTCACGCACGAGAATCCAGTTCACTTCGTCGCAGCGGCGAAGTCTGCAGTTTTCAGTTTCTTTAAAACGCACAGTTTCAATTTTAGGCAAAGTTTTAGGTTTTTGGGCGAGGTATAAAAGCGAAACTTTACCATTTTGAGAGGGGGTCGCGTTTTCCTTAGTCTAGAATAGCTTTTTCATCTTCTTAGTTTTAGATTGGACGAATTTGTGTTGAAATAGTGAGAAGATTGGGATGAACTCCGGAGGATTCTTCAATTAGGGGATATCTCTTGTCTTTTCTCTCATTTTTATCATGCTGAACTTTATGTTTATCATTTTTTCTTGCTTATTGTATTGATTTAGCTATGAACTAACCCATTTTGGGTTAGGGTTTTGATGTAGTTCGGATACTCATGGATTAAGCAATTGATTTTTATTATTTTCATATGCTATTGCAATGATTGTGGGGTTATTCTGTTTTTAATGCTATTAATTGATGAACATGATGAGATTGAGAAATGATTCATGTTAAGCTTCTTGGGTAATCACTATTGTAGTATTAAATGCTAAAGATAGATTTAAGAATCAATGAAATCAATCTAGGATTCTAGGGGCTTAATGAGCTTAGAATTATTAATCTTCAAATTGTTGGGTGCGGAAGTTTAATAAGGAAAAGTAGGAAAACATAGCCTGAGAAGGTATGTTTACAATTTAGAGAATTTGATTTACAATCAATGCATGTGAATATGGAAATAGCATAATCTGTAGGTTTAATCCATAGAGTCCGAATGAAATCAAAACCCTAGCCATTGTTTTAAACTGATATTACCTTGTTTTTAATCTTGCTTTCATAATTTAGCTTTGAATATTTAGAAATTTTGTTTTAGTTTTAAGTTTAATTTTCTCCCATTAATCCAAACAACTCGATTGCTCCAACTTGAAAATAGTAGAAAACTTAGTGCTTAGCAACCAATCCTCGTGGGAACGATACTCACTCATCACTTTATTACTTTGTGCGACTAGTGCACTTGCTATTTATGCATGTTGTAGTAACAACGCATCAAGTTTTTGGCACCATTGCCAGGGATTGAGTTTTGTGTTAACATTAAAATTTTCTTGTGTTAGCTAGATTGGAGTGTTATTTTTACTTAATTGTTGTTTATTTAATTTTCGTTATTTTTCTTTGTTTGGTGTGATTTCACTCTTGCTATTTTTCTGTGTAGTTTATGCAAAGTGCAAGACGTCAGCCAGTGGTTCCTGTTGATCCTGAGATTGAAAGAACCACTCAAAGACTGAACAGAGAAAGAAGAGAAAGAGAAGCTGCAGTTGAACCAGAAGTAATAGTTGTAGAGATGGCAAAGAATAGGACACTGAGGGAATTCTCTGTTCCCACAGTTGAAGGCAGTGGGTCAAGTATTACTAGACCAGCGGTACAAGCCAACAACTTCGAGATAAAGCCGATAATCATCCAGATGATCTAGCAGTCGGTTCAGTTCAGGGGTGATTTGAAGAAAGATCCAAATCTACATATTGCAAATTTTTTAGAGATTTGTGATACTTTCAAGTCAAACGGAGCGTAAAATGATGCAATCAGATTGAGACTATTCCCATTTTCATTGAAGGATAAAACTAAGGGATGGTTACTGGCATTACCATCAAGAACAATCACTACATGGAATGATTTAGCATAGAAGTTCTTGACCAAATTTTTTCCTCCAACAAAGTTAGCAAAGTTGAGAAATGACATCACGTCATTCATTCAAGAAGAGTCAGAATCATTGTATGAGGCTTGGGAGAGATACAAAGAATTACTGAGAAGGTGTCCACATCATGGGTTGCCAATTTGGATGCAAGTCCAAACATTTTATAATGGATTAACGGTGAACGTGCAAACTATGGTGAATGCAGCCTCGAGAGGAACATTACAGAATAAGACTCCGGAAGAAGCTCATGAGTTGCTTGAGGTTCTAGCAAGCAACAATTATCAAAGACCTAATGAGAGGGTACAACCGAAGAAAATTATGGGTCTTCATGAAGTTGATGCATATACAGCAATTTTAGCCCAACTGACAACACTTCTGAAACAGTTAGGAAGTATGCCGGTAAATTCCATTCAAGCTCCTCAACTAACTTGTGATTTTTGTGCAGGTAATCATGTGAGCAGTGAATGTCAAGTGGGGAACACGTTTGCCTCAGCATCGTCATCATCGGAGCAGGTTAACTACTTGGTTGGAAATCAAAGGCAACCGAACAATCCGTACTCCAACACATATAATCCTGTTTGGAGGAATCACCCAAACTTATCTTGGGGCAATCAAAACCAACAGAATCAGCAAAACAATCAATGGAATCAAAAGGCATTGCCAAACAACCAAACAGGGGTGAACAACCAACAAGGAGACCCAAGAGTGACAAAATTGGAGGACATGTTTGGAAAGTTTATGCAAGAGACCACAGGTTTTATGAATGAGACGAGAACTAATTTCAGAAATCAAGGGGCGTCCATTCAGAACTTGGAGGTACAGATGGGGCAGTTAGCTGAAAAGCTAAATGAGAGACCACATGGGTCTTTACCAAACAACACAGTGACTAACCCACGTGAGCAAGCAAATGCAATAATTTTGAGGAGTGGGATAGTTTTGGAAGAGGTGGAAAAATCAAGAGAAAAAGAAAAGCCACCAAGGGAAAACGAAGAATCTGATAAGGAAGTAGATGAAGAGATAGTTGCTGAAGAGAAACCATCTAATTCTAGGGAAGAAGAACAAAAACGGGAAGTGAGGCAAAGACAAAAGAAAGAGAAATTGCCATTTCCTGAGATACCACCAGAATTGGCACATCACACTCCACCTGTGCCGGTTCCTCAAAGACTGAAGAAAAAGAATCAGGATAAGCAGTTTTCCAAATTCATTGAAATATTTAGAAAATTGCATATTAACATTAATAAGCATATTTTACACTATGATTTTGCATTGAATTTTGATAGGATTTAGGATACTTTTCATACAATTTGGGCCATAATTGCTACCTAATTCTATTAATTTGTCTTTGTAGGCCTAAACGATGATTTTTAGCATAAATGACAGTTTTGAGCGTAAATTGTGTAACTTGAGCTTGAAAACTCGGAATGACCTGAATTTAGAAGATTTGGAAAGCTAAGAAGAAGAGCTACAACGTTCATGTTTTGGGTGTTTCCTAATTTTGACTTGACAAAGGTGAAAACTTGGCCTGAAGTCGTGAAAAGTACGCTGGGAACTGAAGAAAAACGTCTTTGGACGTGCTTCCGTATTTCTGCCATAACTTGAGCTGTAGACCTCGGATTGTGCTGATTCTTGAACGACCAGAAATATAATTGAAAGGGATACAATTAAAATGTTTAACACGTTTCCATATTCTAACTTTATCATGCTCAAATTGGGCCTGGAAGTCTTCGCCGTGGCGAGGAAAAATCTTCGCCGCGGCAAAATCTGCGTTAGATGTAAAAATAAAACGACGCGTTTTGGCTTGCTAGGGCTTCGTCCTTAAGTGAAAGAGGTATAAATGAAAAAGAGGCTTGGTTCGTGATTTGGGAGGCAGCTCATGGAAGGAGAAGATTATTGAAGATTTGGGCTTCAAATTAGAGAAGATTTCTCCATCTTTTGCTTGCTTTTCAATGATGAATCTTGATTCAGTTTGTTTTTGTTGTTTTATTTCGTTTTTGAGTATGAACTGAGTTGTTTAGCTAGGGTTTGATGTAATCTTGATACAATGATTCAAATTTATATGGATTGAATTACTTTGAGTTTTAATTTCATGATTGAGTGTTTATCTCTTTGCTTAATGTCTTTTGGATGCTTGATCACCATTCAAATGTATGTTTTTCACAATGAGACTGAGAAGTGATTTGTGATTGTGCCTCTTGGGATAAATACCCTAGCATTTGTTTTAGAATTGTTTAATTAGTTAAGTTGTTGGGTTTTGCATTTGTATTTGGTTTATTAATCATCCATCAATCCAATTTATTGTTGCTTCAATTAGGACTTTAACTAGAAAAATCGGTACTTAGTAACACTATCCTCGTGGGAACGATACTCACTCATCACTTTATTACTTAGTGCGACTAGTATACTTGCTACATTTGTATGTTGTAGTAAACACGCATCAAGTTTTTGGCGCCGTTGCCGGGGATAGTTGATTATTAATATTGATAGTATCTAGTGTAGTGCTAAATTGAAGCGTTTATTTTATTTTTGTAGTTAATTGTAAATATTGTATAGTCTTGAGTATGAGAATTGACATTACCTCTTTCGTGCAAGGCAACGATGAATCACTATTTGAAGCTTGGGAGAGGTACACGGAGTTGTTAAGGAATTGTCCACATAATGGTCTACCGTTTTGGAGACAAGTCCAAACATTTTACAATGGGTTGCTACCAAATATTCAATCTATGATAGATGTGGCAACAGGCGGAGCCTTAAATAACAAGACCCAAGATGATGCTTATGAATTGCTTGAGGTGATGGCAAACAATGACTACCAAAGACCTAATGAGAGAGCAATGCCGAAGAGAACAATGGGTCTACATGAAGTCGATGAGTTTACCACATTATCTACACAAATTGCATCACTTCAAAGCCAACTGGGAGGTATGAATGTAAATTCTATTCACTCACCATTTGTAACTTGTGAATTTTGTGCAGGAAACCATGAGAGTGTGGAATGCCAAGATGGGAACCAGTTATTCTTCTCAACAACCGAGCAAGTGAATTACATGGTTAGCTCACAAAGGCTGCAAAGTGACTCCTTCTCCAATGCTTACAATCTTGGTTGGGGGAATCACCCAATTTTTTCCTGGAGCGATCAAAGCAGTCAATCAAATCAAAGAACAATGTCAAACCATCAACCTGTGGTGAATCATCAACCATGTGAGCAAAGAATGTCGAAATTGGAAGATATATTCGAAGAGTTCATGCAAGAAACCACAAGTTTTATGAATGAGACATGCTTAAACTTCAAAAATCAAGGAATGTCCATTCAAAATTTGGAGGTTCAAGTGGGGCAATTGATTGAACAACTGACAGAGAGATCTCAAGGTTCTTTGCTGAGCACAACGGTCACAAATCCTAAAGAACAATTGAATGTCATACCATTGAGGAGAGCTATAGTGTTGGAGCAACCTCACAATGAAGAAAAGTTGGAAGAACATGAAGATAAGACCAATGAAGAGGAAAATCTCAAAGCGGAGAGGTGTGCAAGATACTTAGGGGAATTTCAACCAAGCAACTCACCTCACAAGGAACAATTTGAGGAATTTGGTGTAAATGCGCACAAGTCAAAATTGGTGTTGGAAGAGACTCCAAACATTGGACTTAACCAATCACCATCCCATCTCAAGTACGCATATACGAATTTGAAGTTCCGAAAAGATGCTTATGAGAATGTCCAAAATTCCAAAGGAAAGACCAAGAGGTGGCAATGGGAAGTGAAGCACCCCATGAGGATTCGGATTGACGAAGGACCATAGGAAAGTCGAGCTTCCGACTATAAACAAACGCTTCTTGGGAGGCAAGCCCAAGTCTTTTCAATTGTTTTTCATTTCATTGATGTTTGAATTTGTTAGTTTTCTTATGATTTTGAATTAGTTTCAATTTATGTGTTTTTGGGTGTTTCAGGTGAAGTTTGAAGCTAAGGAAAAGGAAACAAAATGCTCTAGACCTCGCCGCGGTGAAGATTGTTCTTCGCCGCGGCAAAGCACCTTGAAAAATGTTGCAGCTCCTGTAATGCTTCGCCGCGGCGAAGAATTTGTAGTCGCCGCAGTGACAACTGGGTTTGAATTTAGGGTTTTATCATGAAGAACTTCGCCGCGGCGAAGTCTGTTTCCTTTTAATAGTCGCGTGACATTTCATTTTTGCGAAAATTTTCCTGAAGCGCTTTTCTTTTTAGTTTTTGTTTTTATTTCTTTATGTTTTGTAAGTAGGAATTGATGTTGATTTCCTGGTTTTTGGCTCTTTATTTGTTTTTGTTTAGATTTTAGGTTTAGTTCAATAAGGTTGAGATTAGGATGTAATTCTTTCATATTAATCGGTGAGGGTATCTAACACATTTGGCACCATAGACTTTCATTTGTTTTACAGATGATGATGATGACGAAGCCAAGGAATGGATGCTAGGATGTTGCACAAAAATCGGCCTTTACGGATTAGTCAGGGGAGTATCTCGTAACCTTTACTTTTGTTTTTCTATTCCTTGGATGTGCATGATGTGACATTGGGGGACAATGTCATTTTAAGTTTGGGGGTAGGAAATAGAAATAAAGCTTGGTTTAAGGGTATACCGGCTAGAAACCAGAACCCGCCTTAAAAACTGCCTAGCAGTAATTGGCAACCTCTGGTATAACAATGCCACGTACACCTTAAACGAAAAAAAACAAAAACAAAAAAAAAAACTTTAGTTATTTTCTTTAGTTTGATTGTTTTTGCCGAAGATGAATTGCATAAGTCTATGATGAAACTTGAATTGTTGGGATATTATTCTTGGAAAATGTTAAGCATTGCTTCAAGTTTAGGTTTATTGACTGAAATTTGATTGAGGTTTGTTGAGTGGTTCAACCACCATTTTCATTTTTTCGGCATGCTTAGAAACATTTTATGTCGTTAGGTGAAGTTTGATAATGTTGGTGGACTCTAGAACCTAGTAGAGAAGTGCTTGAGGCGAAATTTTAGGATTAGACATTGTTGAGGAAATGATTTAGGCATTTTTCGGAACGTTTGAGCCTTTCTAGCCAACCCATGAATGAATCTTTCCCTAGTCACCCATTTGAGCCTTATGAGATTATCATTGCCTTATTTTCCTTGCAAACCAAAAATTGTCCAATCCCTATACCCTAAACACTTTATCATACCCTTTAGGAGAATTATGGACATAATGTATGACACAAAAGAGCTTTAAGATGTGTGTGAATAAGTGATGAATCAAAATTTTAAGTTTGAGGGTCGCAAAAAGGGTAGGAAGAAGGGGTGATAGACCTCAATGTTATTGTAAATATTTGTATTTAAAAAAAAAAAAAAAAAAAAGAATTTCTTTAGTTCAATTCAAAATCAAAAATAAGAAATGCATAAGTTTGAGGGTTGAAAAATGGTTGAGACTTTAATTGGTGGTTGAGAAAGAAAGTGGAGATTGATGTAGCTCTTAGTGTTTGCATGAGGAAAACCAAGTTCTCTTACTTTGTTTATCCTATCCTTTTCCTTGGAGCCCACTACCCGAGCCTAACGTTAGAAGCTTGCAAAGACCTTTTGATCCTTAGCGATGTTTAGTCCACATTAGTGGAGAGTAGTTCGATACTTAGGCCTATGGAGTCTGCCACCATTTAATAAACTTTACATTTCTGCATAAAATAATCCGGGAAGTCGGAATGTGGACTGAAGTGGGGATCACCTACTCGGGGGATCAATAGAGAAAGAAGTCGATACAACTTATAACTTCTTGGAGTGTTGAACATTTTCTAGTAATAATTTTTCAACAACCTTAGAGACTTGTTTAAATTCTAGGCAATTCTTGTGTTGAGTTTGAGCCTAATTTTTGTTTGTTCATTTTTAGTTTTGTTGTTTTGTGTTTTTGGTTGTTTGTTGTTTTTCTTCCTTTGAGTTTTTATTCCTTTTTGCTCGAGGACGAGCAAATCTTAAGTTTGGGGGTAGTTGATAAGCATATTTTACATTATGATTTTGCATTGAATTTTGATAGGATTTATGATACTTTTCATATAATTTGGGCCATAATTGCTACCTAATTCTATTAATTTGTCTTTGTAGGCCTAAACGATGATTTTTAGCATAAATGACAGTTTTGAGCGTAAATTGTGTAACTTGAGGTTGAAAACTCAGAATGACCTGAATTTAGAAGCTTTGGAAAGCTAAGAAGAAGAGCTACAATGTTCATGTTTTGGGTTTTTCCTAATTCTGACTTGAAAAAGGTGAAAACTTGGCTTGAAGTCGTGAAAAGTACGTTGGGAACTGAAGAAAAACGTCTTTGGACATGCTTCCGTATTTCTGCCATAACTTGAGCTGTAGACCTCAGATTGTTCTGATTCTTGAACGACAAGAAAGATAATTTAAAGGGATATAATTCATATGTTTAACACTTTTCCATATTCTAACTTTATCATGCTCAAATTGGGCCTGAAAGTCTTCGCCGCGGCGAAATCTGCGTTAGATGTAAAAATAAAACGACGCGTTTTGGCTTGCTAGGGCTTCGTCCTTAAGTGAAAGAGGTATAAATTAGAGCGAAAAGGAAAGAAAAAGAGGCTTGGTTCGTGATTTGGGAGGCAGCTCATGGAAGGAGAAGATTATTGAAGATTTGGGCTTCAAATTAGAGAAAATTTCTCCATCTTTTAGCTTTTCAATGATGAATCTTGATTCAGTTTGTTTTTGTTGTTTTATTTCGTTTTTGAGTATGAACTGAGTTGTTTAGCTAGGGTTTGATGTAATCTTGATACACTGATTCAAATTTATATGGATTGAATTACTTTGAGTTTTAATTTCATGATTGAGTGTTTATCTCTTTGCTTAATGTCTTTTGGATGCTTGATCACCATTCAAATGTATGTTTTTCACAATGAGACTGAGAAGTGATTTGTGATTGTGCCTCTTGGGATAAATACCATAGATTAGCAAACGCTAGAGATAGGTTTAGCGATCTATGAAATCTAGATAGAATTCCACAAAGCTTAAAATCCTTTGAACTATTAATCTTCATTTTGTTGGGTGCGGAAGCTTAATAGGGATAAGTAGGGAAATGTAGCATGAGAATGTATGTTTTACGACTTAGGGAATTCGATTTTCAATCAAGGAATTAGAACTTGGGTAATAGATTCTATGATTTGGGTTATCGTATTTAGGTGAATTCAACACCCTAGCATTTGTTTTAGAATTGTTTAATTAGTTAAGTTGTTGGGTTTTGCATTTGTATTTGGTTTATTAATCATCCATCAATCCAATTTATTGTTACTTCAATTAGGACTTTAACTAGAAAAATCGGTACTTAGTAACACTATCCTCTTGGGAACGATACTCACTCATCACTTTATTACTTAGTGCGACTAGTATACTTGCTACATTTGCATGTTGTAGTAAACATGCATCAAGTTTTTACATTCCTTTTACAGATGCATTGCAACAGATGTCGAGCTACCCGAAATTTCTTAAGGAAATTTTATCAAACAAAAGGAAGTTAGAGGATGAGGAAACAGTGATGCTGATGGAGGAGTGCAGTGCCATTCTCCAAAAGAAGCTACCTCTGAAACTCAAAGATCCAGGGAGTTTTACTATTCCTTGCATTATAGGAGATATTACTTTTGATCGTGTTTTATGTGATTTAGATGTTAGCATCAATTTAATGCCTTTTTCTGTTTTCAGGAGATTAGGCATTGGTGAAGTGAAGATAACGACCATGTTGTTGCAACTTGCAGATAGGTCCATAAAACATCCACGGGGTATAGTTGAAGATGTGTTGGTGAAGGTGGACAAGATTATCTTTCTGGCAGATTTTGTCGTATTGGACATGGAGGGGGATAAGGAAATGCCTCTTATTTTGGACCGACCATTTCTAGCTACAGGAAGAGCACTTATAGATGTGCAAGAAGGAAAGTTACTGTTGAGGGTTCAGGATGAAACAGTAACATTCAATGTGTTTGAGGCTATGAAGTTTCCATCCGAGACAGATTCATGCTTTAGTGTTGATATGGTGGATAAACTAGTAGCGGAGACCATTGAAGAGAATATTCCACAACTACCTCTAGAAGCATGTATTGCACAATCAAGAACAATAGAGGTAGAGGAATCAGCAAAGAATGAATGTGCTAGATTGTTGGAAGCACTTCAGCCGATTGATGTGAACCAAGATCTTGAATTTGAGGAATTTGATTTTGAGAAAGAGAAGGCAAAGGAAAGAAATGAGGAAACTCCACAGCTTGAATTGAAACCCTTACCTACCCACCTCAAATACATGTATCATAGGGAATCGGAAACATTCCCAGTAATCATCATTTCAAAGTTGAGCAACTTGGAAGAAGAGCGATTGATTTGGGTTTTGAGAGAACATTGATCAGCAATTGGATGGACTATTTCGGATATTAGAGGCATCTCTCCATCTTTTTGCATGCATAAGATACTCATGGAGGATGATATCAAGCCTAGAGTTCAACCACAACAAAGATTGAATCCTTCGATGAAGGAAGTGGTGAGAAAGAAGGCGGTGAAACTTCTAGATGCAGGAATAATTTATCCCATTTTTTATAGTCCATGGGTGAGTCCGGTGCAAGTGGTTCTGAAGAAGGGAGGTATCAGAGTGGTAAAGAATGAGAGCAATGAATTGATACCAACTAGGACGGTCATAGGCTGGAGAGTGTGCATTGATTACCGGAAATTAAATGAAGCGACAAGAAAGGATCATTTCCCCCTCCCTTTCATTGATCAGAAATGTTGGAGAGATTGGTCGGGCATGCTTACTACTATTTTCTAGATGGTTATTCATGGTACAATCAGATTGCTATCGCTTCTGAGGACCAAGAGAAGATGACCTTCACTTATCCATATGGCATCTTTGCTTACCGAAGGATGCCCTTTGGGTTATGCAATGCACCAACCACATTTCAGAGATGCATGATGTCGATCTTTGGTGATATGGTGGAGAGGTTTATAGAAGTCTTCATGGATGACTTCTCTGTTTTTGGTTCGTCCTTCGATCATTCTTTATCTAATCTTTCGTTTGTTTTGCAGCGATGTCAAGAGACGAACTTGGTGCTCAATTGGGAGAAGTGCCACTTCATGGTTCAGGAAGGGATAGTGCTTGGTCATAGAATCTCTAAAGACGGAATAGAAGTGGATCGAGCAAAGACGGACGTGATTGAGAAGCTGCCACCACCCTCCAATGTTAAAGCAATTCGAAGTTTCTTGGGGCATGCGAGGTTTTATAGACGATTCATCAAGGATTTTTCTAAGATTTCTAAACCCCTTTGCAATTTATTGATTTAAGATGTTGCTTTTGATTTTAATGATGAATGCATGCATGCTTTTCAAACTCTAAAGAAATTACTTGTATCTGCACCTATTATTGCAGTCCCTAATTGGGGACTACCATTTGAATTGATGTGTGATGCTAGTGATTTTACTTTAGGAGCAGTGTTAGGACAGCGAAAAAACAAAGTGTTGCATGTAATTCAATATGCTAGCAAAACACTTACTGATGCACAATTGAATTACACCACCACTGAAAAAGAATTGTTGGCTGTGGTTTTTGCTTTTGATAAATTTCGTTTATATTTGTTAGGTGCCAAGGTGATAGTCTACACGGACCATTCAGCACTCAAACACCTAATGGCAAAGCAAGAAGCGAAACCTCGGCTGATAAGATGGATCCTATTGCTACAAGAGTTTGAATTAGAGATACGAGATAAGAAAGGGTCGAAAAATGTGGTAGCGGACCACTTGTCAAGGATTGAGCAACCAATTCAGGGAAATGAAGAAGAAACCCAAATCAGAGAAACTTTCTCGGATGAGAAATTGATGAGAGTGGAGGAAGCACCGTGGTATGCAGATTTTGCAAACAACTTGTCAGTGAGAGTGCTCCCCATTGGCATAACCTTCCAACAAAAGAGGAAGTTTTTCTCAGATTTGAAATAATATTTCTGGGAAGAACCATTCCTTTATAGACACTATGCTGATCAGATGATACGTAGGTGTGTGTCGGAAGAGGAAATGGAAACTATTTTAAGGCATTGTCATGAGAGGGAAGTAGGTGGCCATTTTGAAAGAGCTAGGATAGCAGCCAAGGTTCTTCAATCTGGGTTTTACTAGCCAACCCTTTTTAAGGATTCTTTCCGCATGGTTCAAGAACCCGACCAATGTCAATGGAGTGATAATATTTCAAGGAGGGATGAGATGTCGTTGAACAACATCCTTATAGTTGAGCTGTTTGATGTGTGGGGAGTTGACATCATAGGGCCCTTCCCAAATTCTTTTGGGAACACATACATTTTGGTAGCAGTGGATTACGTATCACAGTGGGTGGAAGTAGTTGCATTGTCATCTAATGATGCCAGGGTAGTGATTAATTTTGTGAGAAAGAATATTTTCTCAAGATTTGGAGTACCAAGGGCAATCATTAGTGATGGAGGATCGTACTTTTGCAATAGGCAATTTGATGCCCTGTTGGGAAAGTGTGGGGCAAAACATAGAGTTGCAACACCTTACCATCCACAGACCAGCGGGCAAGTAGAACTGTCAAACAGAGAACTGAAGGGAATTTTAGAAAAGACAGTAAATGCATCTAGGAAAGATTGGTCACGGAAATTGGATGATTCATTATGGGCATATCGAACTGCATTTAAGACTTCGATTGGAATGTCTCCATTCAGGATGGTTTATGGGAAGGCATGTCACTTGCCGGTAGAACTTGAGCATAAGGCCTATTGGGCAGTAAAGCAGCTCAACATGGATTTACGAGCAGCTGGGGAAGAAAGGGTGCTGACTTTGAATGAGCTCAATGAGTTCCGTCAAGAAGCTTATGAGAATGCTAGAATGTACAAGGAAAAGACCAAGAAGTGGCATGACAAGCATATCCGGAAGAAGAACTTTGAAGTGGGTCAGAAAGTGTTATTGTTTAACTCTAGACTTAGGCTTTTTCCAGGAAAACTTAGGTCAAGATAGTCCGGACCCTTCATAGTTACAAGAGTCTACCCATTTGGAGCGGTGGAAGTGTCACATGAAGAAAAAGGCACATTTAAGGTCAATGGCCAGAGGTTGAAGCCATACATCGACGGAGTGATGAGTTGCAAGTCAATTCCTCTCCGACTTGACATTCCAACATGAGAACTTAAAAGAGTCGAGCTTTCTGACTATAAACAAGCGCTACTTGGGAGGCAACCCAAGTGTTTTCAGTGGTTGTGGTTATTTTTAATTTTTTAGTTTTCCTATAATTTTAGATGAAGTCTAATTTGTGTGTTTTTAGGTGTTTCAGGTGAGTTATCAAATCAAGGCGAAAAATGGAATTGTCCAGTTTTCACCATGGCGAAACACATTTGTGAAAAATTGGAATTCAAAAAGTCCCAAACTTCGCCGTGATGGTGCGTCTCTGTAATTTTTCGCCGTGACAAAGAAAGTTGAGTAAAATTTACAAAGGGAAATTTCGTCGCAGCAAAGAAAGTTCCTCGCCGGGGCAAGTAGCTACTGTAATTTTTCACCACGGCGAAGAATTTGTCTTTGCCGTGGCATCGACTGGGTTTTTAAAAACCCTAAATTCGACCTGATGAACTTCGCCGCGGCGAAGTTTGCTTTATATAAATGCCCACTTTATTTTCTTCATTTTTCACGCCACCCTTCAAACACATTTGAGAGGAAATTTTTTTCACTTTCAATCTTGATCCTTTCCAGTGAATTTCCATCACTTCTTCTAACTCCTAAGCCATCCTAAACACAAACACAACTCGATCTAACCAAGATCTTTGCAAAAAATTGAAAGAAATTTTGAGTTCAAGAAATTGGGGGTTTTTGCAATCTAGGTGATTTTTGGCTAAATTGGTGGCGAATACTCCATTTTTTTTGGTAAGATTTCAGGTTCCCTAAGCTTTTTATCGAATTTTTCATGTTTAGATTTGTGGATCTGAAAATATTGATTATGGTTGAGTTGTGGATTTTGGTGATTTTGTGCGTTAATTTTGTGTTGGAGGAAGTGTTGATTTTGCATTGTGTGATATTGAGGAGTGTGGATTTCGATTTTTGGAGTATTGGGTTGATTGCGGAAAATTCGTAGTTTGGGGGTCATTTTGTAGTTTTTGGAAGTTGTGGTGCTTGTGCAGGATTGAGTGTGGTTGTTCGTAAGGTGATTAATTGAATTTGCGAGTTTAAATTGTTGTGAAAAAAAATGCCGGTCAAAGTACCATCCGAAGGTAAAGGAAAGGGGAAGAAAGTGGATAATCGGTTTATAAGTGACAACACCCGGAAACGCTATGAAGGGGCAGCCTAAAGGAAAGATAAAGGATTTATCCCAGAGCGTGGATTGACCACTAACCACGCTGACGAATGGAGTAAAAGGAGACTTTGGGGGTTGTTTATGAGTCAACCTGAGCATGCGGCCGTAGAACCGATTGTGAGAGAGTTCTATGCCAACCTCCTTAAGTGTAATGAGGGGGTTGTCTATGTGAGGGGGATTGATGTACCTTTTGATGTTACGGAGATCAATAAATTCTTTTAGTTACCTAAAATCTCCCGTGATAAGCATACGGAGTGGAAGTCGAAACGATTTGATGATGATATAATACTTCCGGTCTTAACAAAACCGGGTACCACTTAGGAGGTTTCGAAGAAAGGAAAGAAGTCTATCAAGGGAACAAATCTGACTCCGATGGCTCGGTTGTGGCAATATTTTGTGAGTGCGAGGATGATTACGGAGATGCATTATAGCACGATGAGACATATACATTCATGCATAGGATGATTGGTATGCAGATTATGTTCCGAGATGCATTATAGCACAGTAACTTATGAAAAGACATTGCTTCTCTATTCCATTGCCATAGGGAAAAAAATTGATGTGGTGAACATTATTCTGAATATTATCAAGAATGCAGCTCAACCAGGGCGAGGCAGTTTCCCGTTCCCACATCTCATTATAGCATTGTGCCTTAAAGTAGGAGTCGATAAGTCTGATGATGAACCACTGATCCATGCTGCCCCAATCCTCGACTCAGACTATTATCACAAGCACCTTGAACATACAGACGATGAGCAACCTAGCGTCGGGACAAAACGACAGAGAACCACACAGGGAGCTACCACATCTTCTAGTTCCACAGCCACTATGAAGGAAATGGTGCAGCAGATGATGGGTCAGATGAGACATATGACAAAACATCAGGAATGGCTGTCAGAGCAGACTCGAATAATGTTTGACATGCAGAAGAGTAGCTTCAACAAGCTAAATGTTGATACTGCGGGCTGACTGGGATTCAGATGTGTGGATGGTCTCCGCGTCAGAAGAGGACGACGCCGAGGGAGACGAGGAGGCTGACGAATGAGCCGGAACACCTGTTTTGTATTTTGTTTTTGTTTGTTTTTATTTTGGTTTATTGTTGGGTATTGTGGAACTTTGAACTGATTTTTGATTTGTTTGTGGTTTGTTTTTGGATTGTTTTTCATTTAGTTTAAATTTGTGTTGAACTTTTTAGTTAAAAAGACAAGATTAGGGTTGTAATATTTTCATATTAGTTCGTGAAATTTTTTCTAACACAGTGGACACCACAGTTTTCAATTGTTTTGCAGATTTTGGTGATGAAAAAGTCAAGGACCGGGTGTGCACAATGTTGAGCGACACTTCAGCTTCACGGATTAATTAGGGAACTATCTCGTACTTTTACAAATTTTGTTTTTCTATTCCTAATTTGTGCATAATGTGACATTGGGGACAATGTCATCTTTAGTTTAAAGGTGGAAAAATTTGAGAATTTTTGAACTTTTTATTTTATTTTATGTCTATGTTTTGTTGTGTATGCCAATAATGAATCGTATAAATCAATGATGAGATTAGGGTTGTTGGGATTTTATTGTTGAAAAATGTTAAGCATTGCTTCAAGTTTTTGTTTATTGACTGGATTTTGATTGAGGTTTGTTGAGTGGTTCAACCACCATTTTCATTTATTTTGGCATGCTTACATTCATTTATGTGGTTAGGTAAAGTTTGATAATGTTGGTGGACTCTAGAACCTAGTAGAGAAGTGCTTGAGGCGAAATTCTAGGAATAGACATTGTTGAGGAAATGATTTAGGCATTTTTCTAACGTTGAGCTTTTCCAACCAAATTTACGAATGAATTGTCCCTAGTCACCCACTTGAGCCTTATGAGATTATCATTGCGTTTTATTTTCTTGCAAATCGAAAATTTCCCAATCCAACTACCCTAAACACATAATCATACCCTTTAGGAGAATGTTGGACTTAATGCAAACACAAGGAACCTGAAGAGTTGTATGAATGAACTAAAAGAATAGTTTGGGGCTTGTGAGATGAGCAAAAAGAATAAGAGAGTAGTTAACCTCAATTTGAATTATTTTTATCATGTTTAAAAAAAATAAAATAAAATATTTTGAGAACTGCATTGCAGAAGCAAAAATAAGAATTTTGCATGGTTGAGGGTTGTTAATTGGTTGACATATAGAGTGATGGTTAAGAAAGGAAGTGGGAGTTTGATTAAGTCTTAGTGTTTGCTTTAAGGAAACCAAATTCTTTTGTTTGTTTATCTTTTCCCTTTCCTTTGGAGCCCACTACCTGAGCCTAACGTTATAAGCTTACAAAGACCTTTTGATTCTTAGCGATGTCTAATCCTCATTAGTGGAGAATAGTTCTATATTTAGGCTTATGGAGTCTGCCGCCATTTGATAAACTTTGCGTTTCTGCATAAAATAATCCAAGAAGTCGAAAGGTGGATTGAAGTGGGGATTACCTACTCGGGGGACCAATAGAGAAAGATAGTCAATGTTACTTATAACTTCTTGGAGTGTTAAACATTTTTCTAGTAATAATTTTGCAACAACCTTTGAGATTTGTATAAATTCTAGGCACTTTGTGTGTTGAGTTGAATCTGATGTTTTTCTTTTTAATTGTTGTTAATTTTGCTATTTTGCGTTTATTTGGGCGTTTGTTGTTTTTCTTTCATTTTGTTTTGTACTTGATGCTTGGGGATGAGCATGTCTTTAGTTTGGGGGTATTCGAGAATTAAACTGTTTTTATTAGGCTCTTAGGCTGGATTTTAGATACTCTTTAGTTCATTTATGCCTGAATTGCTACTTATTTCTTTACATTTGTGTTTTAGGCTAAAATGGACATTTTGAGCAAATAATGAGCGAATTGGAGTTTCTGGACTCAGAAGGAAGCGGATCTCAGAATTTGGGAGAGTTCTGAAGTAGAGTGAAGCACTATGAAGCTTGTTCCCATGGGAGAGCATCAAAGATCGAAGATTCAAGCAAAGAAGCAAGCGGAAGGCAATTTTGTAATTTCAGAATTCTTCATGGAGGTTTGCCGCGGTGAAGTTTGTTCTTCGCCGTGGCGAAATGAGTCACGCATGAGAATCCAGTTCATTTCATTACCACGGCGAGATTTCTTCTTCGCCGCAGCGAAGTCTGTAGTTTTCAGTTTCTTTAAAACGCACAATTTCAATTTTAGGCAAAGTTTTAGGTTTTTGGGCAAGGTATAAAAGCGAAACTTTACCATTTTGAGAGGGAGTCGCGTTTTCCTTAGTCTAGAATAGCTTTTTCATCTTCTTAGTTTTAGATTGGACGAATTTGTGTTGAAATAGTGAGAAGATTAGGATGAACTCCGGTTGACTTCTTCAATTATGGGAGATCTCTTGTCTTTTCTCTCATTTTTATCATGTTGAACTTTATGTTTATCATTTTTCTTGCTTATTGTATTGATTTAGCTATGAACTAACCCATTTTGGGTTAGGGTTTTGATGTAGTTCGGATTCTCATGGATTAAGCAATTGATTTTTATTATTTTCATATGCTATTGCAATGATTGTGGGGTTATTCTGTTTTTAATGCTATTAATTGATGAACATGATGAGATTGAGAAATGATTCATGTTAAGCTTCTTGGGTAATCACTATTGTAGTATTAAATGCAAGAGATAGATTTAAGAATCAATGAAATCAATCTAGGATTCTAGGGGCTTAATGAGCTTAGAACTATTAATCTTCAAATTGTTGGGTGCAGAAGTTTAATAGGGAAAAGTAGGAAAAAATAGCCTGAGAAGGTATGTTTACAATTTAGAGAATTCGATTTACAATCAATGCATGTGAATATGGAAATAGCATAATCAGTAGGTTTAATCCATAGAGTCCGAATGAAATCAAAACCCTACCCGTTGTTTTAAACTGATATTACCTTGTTTTTAATCTTGCTTTCATAATTTAGCTTTGAATATTTAGAAATTTTGTTTTAGTTTTAAGTTTAATTTTCTCCCATTAGTCCAAACAACTCGATTGCTCCAACTTGAAAACAGTAGAAAACTTAGTGCTTAGCAACCAATCCTCATGGGAACGACACTCACACATCACTTTATTACTTTGTGCGACTGGAGTACTTGCTATTTATGCATGTTGTAGTAACAACGCATCAACCCACCAAAGGATTCCATATGGATGGTAACCCCTGTGTCTATGGAACAAATCCTCTAACGAATGGTGGTGCATGTGATCCTTAGACTTGAGATCACCGGAGCACCGATTGGTGTAGTTTGACACTAGCCAAACGTAGTTCTATTCAGAGTTGTCAATACGGTGATGATTGGCTGCATCAAGGAGTGTATCAAGACTATGGTGGATTGACAGAGGATTCATCACTCCCGGCTACGAGAGAAGTTATCTCACGACGCAGTTCAGTATATGGCAATGACACTAAAACTGTGGCCACAATGGGGTTGAGTTGTTGCTCTATCCGGATTATAATACAGGTCTCTGGTCCAAAAACTAAATACATAATATCGAGAGTAACCGAAGGTTGACACTCTTTCTATGCCTTCGTCTCGTCTCGATAATGGATGATGAAATGATCGAATTGTACGGTAACCATATCATTGATAGGTAGCTACTTTGCTGAATCTGAATCTATCGGGTGGCCATGATGCCTTGCTAGGGGCCAATCTTGGTCTGTGTATTAGTGAGATAATTAATTGGTGTTAATCGCGATACTATACACTGCCGGTATGATGAGGAGCCTATGGGTCACACACATAGAAGATAATTTAAGACTAACAAAGAAAGAAGGGTGTTTTCGTCTTTTTAACCGAAAGGGTATTTTGGTAATTTCACAGTACAATTAAATTTGCTGAGGTCGTAGCCATTATTTAATTTTTTAGAAAAATTAAATGAGTGAAATTACGTTTAAATATGTGTTCGCATATATTTAATTAAATCATCATTATTGTTAAATGTTAATATATAGATTAAATATATATTAATTGATTTTAATTGAGATAATGATGAAATAAAAATAAATATCTAATTGGGAGTGTTTGGTAACATTGGGTGTTTGGGTTGGAGCCCAAGGCTATTCCATATGGGAATAGGGCATTAAAGTTTTACTACAAAAGAAAAAAATTATTTGTAAAAAATACAAGTGATTTCATTTAGTTTATTTTCTTTGAAAAGGCACAAACACAGCAGCCCTTTAAACACTCTCCCACGGCAGAATTTGTTTTTGCCTAAAATCAATTTCATTGATTTTTCTTCTTGATCTTAAAGCTAAGGAGGATCTAGCAAATCCCTCCTTAGTTCTTTGTGATTGTCTTCGTGTGGACTACGTGGGTTCGATCCTACACTTGGGTTGGTAGCAAAACATTCATTGACAAATTTGGAGGAGCCTCCAAACGTGTGTATGTTTTTCTAAACTCATGATTAATTTCTGCAGATTTCTATTTTAACATAAACTGTAAAATTGTATCTTTGATCTTGGCTCAATGGGAACAATCCTTGTTATTATGATTTTGTTTTCCGCTGCGTCTATGGATCGTTTCCTAACATAGCATGCATGCCAATGGTGTATGTTAATACACGATCTTTAATAAAGATAGTAAAATGGTGAGACGTAATAACAAAAACCCTCACAAATGATATTAAGTCAAACCTAAATAACCCGATGCCTTCCATCATCATGAATTTAACCAAACCACTATTCGTTGTTACCTTGTTCACATCAGCAAAGAGTATGCTTCTACTATGGGAGGTTGAAACATCATTAGAGTTTTCCTTAATGGTGATGGATCTGACTTAACTAGGTGTGCTTTGTTTGTTCGCCTTAGCTGAAGGAACCATGTTGTGGCAAGCGCAAAATAATAATAATAAAAAAAAAAATTCTTGCCATGGCACGATCCCATTTACCCAAGATCATGATTTCGACATGATAATCAACATAAATTAAATCATACAACCATACAAGGTTTGATTTAATACCTTCATTGGCGGCTCCTTCTCTGGATGTCTCCGATTAATCGCTATCAACCTAATGCAGGATTGAGTACGTCGGTATCCACACGAAGGCAGGCTCAGGATCACCCTAAGATTAATTGCTAGACCAATCTTAGTGCTTAAGGAAGGGAGGCGAAAATTAAGAGAATAAAATTCTCTTGGTGGTTAGGGTTGTTAGTAAACGGTCCCGTATACGCAGCGGAAACGAAAAATTAATATAACAGGATCGTTTACAAGAGCCAAGATCAAGGGTATGATTTTAACAATTTATATTAAATAAAATCTGCATAAATTTACAACATGAGTTAAGAGAAACAAACGCACGTTGAAGGCTCCTCCAAATTTGTCGTCGAACGTTTTGCTACCGATCCAAGTGTAGGATCGAACCTGCGTAGTCCACACGAAGACAATCTTAAAAGAACCAAAGAGGGATTTGTTAGATCCTCTTTGGCTTCAAGATTAAGAAGAAGTAAGAAAATCAATTGAATTGATTTTGGCACACAAAAGTTACTGCCGTGGGACTGTGTTATCAAAGAGGGGCTGCTGTGTGTATATTGATTTACAAAGAAAAACTCTTTTTATAAAATTACACACATTTTTCCTTTTATAATTAAAAAACAATTTGCCCTAATCCCATACGGAATAGGCTTGGGCTCCAACCCAAACGCCCCATGTTGCCAAACACTCCCAATTTGATTTATTTTAATTTTCATCATTATCTCAATTAAAATCAATTAATATATATATTTAAATATATATATATATATATATATATATATATTAACATTTAACAATAATGATAATATTTAAATTTAAATGTGCGAACACATATTTAAACGTAATTTCACTTATTTAATTTTTTCTAACAAATTAAATAAAGGCTACGACCTCAAAGAAATTTAATTGCACCGTGAAATTACCAAAATACCCTTTCGCCTTAAAAGACGAAAATGCCCTTCTTTCTTCTTGCATCTTAAATTGTCTTCTATGTGTGTGACCTTTAGGCTCCTCATCATATCGGCGTGTATAGTATTGCGATTAACACCAATTAATCGTCTCACTAATACACGCACCAAGATTGGCCCCTAGCAAGGCATCATGGCCACCCGATAGATTCGGATTCAAAGAAAGTAGCTACCGTCAACGATATGGTTACCGTGCAACCCGATCCTTTCATCATAACGTTATCTCGACGAGACGAAGGCATAGAAGTAGTGTCAACCTTCGGTTACTCTCGATATTATTTATTCGGGCCGACCAATGACCCGTATTATAAACTGGATAGAGCAACAACTCAATCCCTGTGGCCACGCTTTTAGTGTCATTGCCATATACCGAATTGCGCCGTGAGATAACTTTCTCCGCACCGGGAGTGATAAATCCTCCGTCAATCCACCATAGTCTTGATACACTTCTTGATGCACCAATCACCACCGTATTGGACACTCGAAAAGAACTGCGTTAGGCTAGTGTCAAACTACACCAATCGGTGCACAAGGCACTCCGGTGATCTCAAGTCTAAGGATCACATGCACCACCATTCGTTAGAGGATTTGTTCCATAGACACCGGGGTTACCATCCATATGGAATCCTCTCGGTGGGTCACCCAATGAACTTGTTGTGGTGTAATCGCCTACAACAAACACCCATGTGTTGCACCAGTTGTCACCAAACAACCTTGACAAGTGAGATCAGCCCACCGCCTTCGACAGGTCGTCAACACTATGATAGCCTTACCGTATTATCTCGTGCCCTTAGTTCAGAATAATCTGGGGCTACTGGACGTTTCTAGAATGGCCACCATATGTGCTCATAGGGTTCTCACTATCAAGATTTGAAACACTTGATACCCTCGTCACGCTCTACCATTCTAAGGACATATATCAATACATATTGCAATAATAATGGTTTACGCGATATAGAATAAAAAAGCCTTTTATTGATTAATGAACATTATTACAAAGAGTCAATTCTACAATAATTGATTGGCTCTAGGGCATCTACTCTAACAATCTCCCACTTGCACTATAGCCAATCATTCATGCCCTCAACACCGAATGACACAAGTGCCCGCACTATAGCCATCATTCATGCACTTAACATTGAATGATCCAAGTGCCCATCATGCTTCGCTTCAATAGAAACTTTAATAGTGGGTTGTTAGGTATTCGCAAATCGCACATTCCTTTCATATCGATCCTTCGATCGATTGAATCAACTAAGTAAGTGTTTGGATTTCGGTGAGACCGTGATTGCTCACCATAACAATGGCTCCATTGTTATCGCAGATAACTATACCGGATTAGCAATGCTTGAAATCACATCAAGTTCAAGAATGAACTTCTTGATCCAAATCTACACAAATGCATTAAAAAATGCGGTACACTTAGCATCAATTGTAGAATCCACCGCAAAGACACCAATTTGAGCTCTTAGCTCCACCGCAGCTTATATTGAGACAAAATGTGTAATCCCAAATTGCGAACTATAATCATCCTTTTCCCTGTTTGGAAATAGCGCCACCGTATTCTCTTACTGAGCTCATCTTTCTTCCATAATCCAAGAATATATATTCTTAAGCCCTTTTCAAGCACTTAAGAATGTCCATTGACACTCACCCAAGTCATTCACTTGGATTTAGTTGATATCTTCTACTAGTGCTGAATGCACATAAGACATCAATCTAAGTACATAACATATTGCTCACTTGAGCCTGATTGACATCCACTACAAATGCTGAATGCACATTAGATATCAATCTGAACATATAAGATGGATCCACTTGCTAAAGCATGTGGGATCCTCTTCATTCTATCTCTCTCATTGTGTGGTTAAAGACACATATCTCTACAGAGATAGACACCATATGCCATCAGAAGAAATCCCTTCTTGGATTTTTCTATACTGAATGTGTTCAGTACCTTGTCTATGTACTTTGACTTAGTTTGAGCAACCTACACGATCTATCACGATAGATCTTTATTCCAAGGATGTAGGTTGTTTCCCCTAAGTCCTTCATGGAGAAGCACTTGGATAACCAAGTCTTTACCGACTGCAAGTTCGGTATATCATTCCCGATCTATTGTATGTCATTGACATACAACACTAGGAATGCTATGCGCTCCCACTCACTTTCTTGTAAACACAGGGGTTCATCTTCGTTCTTGATAAAACCAAATTCTTTTTATGGCTTCATCAAGACGAATGTTCCAGCTCCTTGAAGCTTGCTTGAGTCCATAAATAGATCTCTGTAACTTGCATACCTTATTGGTTTGACTATCAAGAACAAAACCATCAGGTTGTGTCATGTACACATCCTCCTCAAGGTTTCCGTCAGAAAGCGCTTTGACATCCATTTGCCAAATCTCATAGTCATGATATGCAGCAATTGCAAGCATAATCCGGATGGATTTAATCATGGCAACCGGCAAAAAGGTTTCTTCATAGTCAATGCCATGAATTTGTTTGAAACCTTTGGCAACCGGGTGCTTTGTAAGTATGCACGTTGCCATCCATGTCAGTCTTCTTCTTGAAGACCCATTTACACCCTATGGGTTTTACCCCTTCAGGTGGTTCCACCAGAGACCACACTTGGTTCTGGTACATGGAGTCCATCTCAGATTTCATGGCTTCAAGCCATTTAACGGAATCTGGATCCGATATAGCGTCTTCGTAGGTTCTGGGTTCATCGTCTTGGTAGACCAGTACGTCACCATGTTGAGTCACGAGATAACCGTATCTCTCGGGCTCATGGCGTACTCTCCCGATCTACGTAGCTCCCTGTGCTACTTGATGGTAGTTCACTTTGATCCACAAGTTGTGGAGTAACCTCCTCATGATGCTCAACCACTTTTTGTGGCACATCATCCCGTCCCTTCGTCTAGTATGCCTTGTGGTTTTAGAACTTCATCGAGTTCTACTTTTCTCCCACTAGTACTTCTTAGAAAATATTCCTTTTCTAGGAAGACACCAGATCGAGTAACAAAAAATTGTGCGCTCTTCTGGGTGGTAGAAATAGTATCCTTTGGTCTCCTTTGGATACCCCACAAATATACATTTACAGGATTTTGGGCCTAGCTTGTTCAAAGTCAATTTCTTAACATAAGCTTCGCAACCCCAAATCCTTAGATAAGACAAGTTGGGCTTTCGCCCACTCCATAGCTCATATGGAGTCTTATCTACAGACTTTGATGGCACACGGTTCAAAACGTGAGTCGCAGTCTCTAGGGCATAACCCCAGAACGATGCAGGTAAATCACTAAAACTCATCATGGACCTAACCATGTCAAGTAAGGTCCTATTCCTCCTTTCTGACACTCCATTGTGTTGGGGTGTATAAGGAGGGGTGAGTTGTGATACTATCCCACATTCCTTCAGGTATGTTTAGCTCAACTTGCCAAAGTTGGCATAGTAGTCATTTTTGAGATTATCCTTGTTGTCCTTTCTTAAGAACATATTATTATGAAATAGTTCCATAAAGAATATTATTTATACTCAAGGACAATAATCCATTAGTAAACTAATATTCTCATTTGTCCTATGTGGACACAGAAATATATAATTTCTAGAAACTAAAGAAAAACCATAATAATCCACAAGTTCCAAGAAACAAGTCCATCGGCTAAATCAAACGATAAGATCCTACAGCAAATGTAGCAGCACGTGCTTCATTTCCAACTGGTAGGTCCACCTCTCCCTCGGTGAGCAATCTACTCTACCGTAGTTCCTACACATCAATCAAATGTGAGTACCATATCTTGTGTCAACTAGATGTTTATGGGAGAAGTTAATCTCAATAACATACCTGACGAAGAAGTAACATTCTTCTTCCCTTTTGCTAGGAAGGCCTTGCAATGTTTCCTCCAAGATCGGGATTCCCACGGTGGAGGACAAACACCTTTCCTTTCTGCAACAGTTCTTTCCATCGACTTCTGAGCCCTTTCCTTTTCACTTGAGTTGGCTTCAACCAACGTCAATGTTTCTGACATTTTCATGCCTGACTCAGTAGTCTTCAACAAATCCAGAAGCTCGGAAAGGGTATTCTTCTTATCTTCCTCAATAAAGTCATAGACAAATTGAGAATAAGAATCTGGCAAAGATTGTAATATTAGGTTTATCGCTAAACCTTCTCTAAGTCCACATCCCAAAATCTCAAGCTTGTTCATACACTCAATCCACTTGAGTATATGATCGCCAATTTTGGTACCCTCTTCCATCCTACATCTGAATAACGACCGAGACACCATATGCTTCTCATTTCTTCGAAGAAAATGAAGAATAGAAGCTAAATCCATTTTGCATCGCTGTCAGCTAGTAATGGTGCCATTGATGCAAGCACAATGTATCTAGTCATTTCGCTTTTGCATCATGTGTATGCTTCACATATACATACCTGCCTCATGGATAGAACTATCGCAGGCTCGGTGATAGAGCTTGCTCAATGGTGTATAATCTATCGCTTGACGAAGTAAATTATTTATACTTCTATACCACAACGAAATTTTCACCATTCCATTTCTCTCCCTTCGATGATTTGTCGCAGTTGATGTTGGGATCATTTTGCTCAAATTTAAGTGAATCTACAAGTGCAAAAAAGTAACCGTTATTACCATGTTCATTATTATTGTTTAATATGGTCTTTTATTAAACGAAGCTCCCACTATTTTACTCAAGCCAATAGCCCTCACTATTAACTCGGGAAAGCCCGTTGACTTTCCTAGTGGACCAAGATCCCATCCCGCCCATTTCAAACCTTCGCTTTGGCGAACAAGCCAAAATGAGTTGATTAGGTAGGCCAACAAACTTAATTCCACACCCGCCTTGATAGCTCCCACTATCAACCTCAAATGTGAGAAAGCCAACAAGCCAATCACACAATCCAATGGACAGTACATGCCATCGTCCTCAAGTGTGATTCTCAGTATCAGTAGAGTGGACACTACATGTCACCACGCACACACAATATGTGTACCCGCTCTACTATGCCTATGACGCATGTTTATCAACCTTCGCTTTGGCGAACAAGCAAAACCGTCATTTTAAGTCGACCCATCACCATTAAGGAAAACTCCAATGTATTTTAACCTCCCACTGGTAGAAGTGTACCCTTTCGCTTTGGCGAACAAGGTTTCACGAACAGTGGTTTGATTAAAACCATGGTGATGGAAGGCTTTCGTGACTTAATATACTTTAATTGAGGGTTTTGTTATTTAATGTCTCACCAAATTATTATCTTTGTTAGAATGACATTGTTTGGCATGTTATCAAACATTCAACCTTAGCATGCATTCTAAACAAAATTAAACGTGCCGGTACATGGCCCAACTAAAACCGATTTCCTCGAGCCTAGAGGAATCGGTGGGTCACCTAGGGGTCCTGTAATAAAAATCTTGAGTCTTCAAGTATGGTTGCTTCGTCCTTTGCTCCGACTTCAAGTACATTACAAAAATATCTTTCTAAATTTACAATAAATAATTATACAAATTCTTTACATCAATAAATTTAGAAACCTCGATTTACATTCGAGGGGAATTAGATGAGAAGAGAATATACATCGAGAAGAGGAGAAAGGCAGGACACGCAGGCCCTATTTAATAAAATACAACCATACATACCCAAAAATAATTAAAACATTCACCCTTAGGTCTAAGGCTCATGTACCGGGCACCATGCAATATACAAACAAGTACAAAGCATACATTTCAAAAACAATCAATTTCTGAAATTTGTGGGTTAATTACAATTTACCCCCTGATAATTTGCAGATTTACAGTTTGGTCCAAAAGTTTTGAAACTTTGCATTTTACCCCCTGCACACTTGGAAGTGCGCTCGCTGCAGCGATGAGTTAGATCGCCACGGCGTGCATTGGTTTTGGTACAGCGCACGTCCGAAGGACGATCGCCGCGGCGATGGGTTATATCGTCGCGGCGGCTGTTTCATACAGCGCTCGTCCAAAGGACGATCGCCGCGGCGATGAGTTATATCGCCGCGCACGCATTTATCGCTGCGGCGATGGATTATATCGCCGCATGCAGCGTACACGATCTAGCTCCGGATCTGTTCATACAGCAACCAAAAACACTCTAACCAGATTTTTGCAATCAATCAAACACATTGATCTCAACAAAAATCCATCATGCATTAAACCAAACCAGCAGATCATCAACAAATTAAATTAATCGATTAATCAGTTTTTAAAACATATTTCAAGACAGATTTATGCAGATTCAATATGGCAACATATTATCATCAAATACATGTTATCAACCATACACATAAAAAATTGTAAAATTCAGTACTCTAGGCTCTGATACCACTGTTAGTAAACGGTCCCGTATACGCAGCGAAACGAAAAATTAATATAACAGGATCGTTTACAAGAGCCAAGATCAAGGGTATGATTTTAACAATTTATATTAAATAAAATCTGCATAAATTTACAACATGAGTTAAGAGAAACAAACGCACGTTGAAGGCTCCTCCAAATTTGTCGTCGAACGTTTTGCTACCGATCCAAGTGTAGGATCGAACTGCGTAGTCCACACGAAGACAATCTTAAAAGAACCAAAGAGGGATTTGTTAGATCCTCTTTGGCTTCAAGATTAAGAAGAAGTAAGAAAATCAATTGAATTGATTTTGGCACACAAAAGTTACTGCCGTGGGGCTGTGTTATCAAAGAGGGGATGCTGTGTGTATATTGATTTACAAAGAAAAACTCTTTTTATAAAATTACACACATTTTTCCTTTTATAATTAAAAAACAATTTGCCCTAATCCCATACGGAATAGGCTTGGGCTCCAACCCAAACGCCCCATGTTGCCAAACACTCCCAATTTGATTTATTTTAATTTTCATCATTATCTCAATTAAAATCAATTAATATATATATTTAAATATATATATATATATATATATATATATATATATATATTAACATTTAACAATAATGATAATATATTTAAATATGTGCGAACACATATTTAAACGTAATTTCACTTATTTAATTTTTCTAACAAATTAAATAAAGGCTACGACCTCAGCAAATTTAATTGCATTGTGAAATTACCAAAATACCCTTTCGCCTTAAAAGACGAAAATGCCCTTCTTTCTTCTTGCATCTTAAATTGTCTTCTATGTGTGTGACCCTTAGGCTCCTCATCATATCGGCAGTGTATAGTATTGCGATTAACACCAATTAATCGTCTCACTAATACACGTACTCAAGATTGGCCCCTAGCAAGGCATCATGGCCACCCGATAGATTCGGATTCAGCAAAGTAGCTACCTGTCAACGATATGGTTACCGTGCAATTCGATCCTTTCATCATACGTTATCTCGACGAGACGAAGGCATAGAAGTAGTGTCAACCTTCGGTTACTCTCGATATTATTTATTCGGATTTACGGACCAATGACCCGTATTATAAAGCTGGATAGAGCAACAACTCAATCCCACTGGCCACGCTTTTAGTGTCATTGCCATATACCGAATTGCGCCGTGAGATAACTTTCTCCCGTGCCGGGAGTGATAAATCCTCGTCAATCCACCATAGTCTTGATACACTTCTTGATGCACCAATCACCACCATATTGACACTCAAAAGAACTGCGTTAGGCTAGTGTCAAACTACACCAATCGGTGCACAAGGCACTCCGGTGATCTCAAGTCTAAGGATCACATGCACCACCATTCGTTAGAGGATTTGTTCCATAGACACTGGGGTTACCATCCATATGGAATCCTCTGGTGGGTCAGTCTAGTGAACTTGTTGTGGTGTAATCGCCTACAACAAACACCCATGTGTTGCACCAGGTTGTCACCAAACAACCTTGACAAGTGAGATCACTCACTGCCTTTCGACAGGGTCGTTCAACACTATGATAGCCTTACCGTATTATCGTGCCCTTAGTTCAGAATAATACTGGGGCTACGGACGTTTCTAGAATGGCCACCATATGTGCTCATAGGGTTCTCACTATCAAGATTTGAAACACTTGATACCCTCGTCACGGCTCTACCATTCTAAGGACATATATCAATACATATTGCAATAATAATGGTTTACGCGATATAGAATAAAAAGCCTTTTATTGATTAATGAACATTATTACAAAGAGTCAATTCTACAATAATTGATTGGCTCTAGGGCATCTACTCTAACAAGGGTTTGGGCGTGAGCTTTTAGGAGAGGGAGAAAAATTAATTTAATTTTTCTTAAAAGAGTTCTCTCAAAAAATCTGTCTTTAATTAAAATCCATTGCCCCTTTATATAGGCAACCCCAAACTAGAATCCTACGAAGATTATGAATCCTTGATTTCCAATTTGGTTTGGATTGAAATCTTTTTAATTCCAATTTGAATGGGATTGCAATCCTTTATATTAGGGATAAGAATATCTCTTAAGATGTTCTCCTAAATATAAATTTTAATTAAATAAATATTCTTATTTATTTAATTCCTATATAAATAAATATTCTAATTAAATAAATATTTCTATTTATTTAATCCATATATATATATATCATATTTAATTTTGGATTTTAATATATTTAATTTAAATTAAAAATATTCCTTCATATTAATTAAAATTAATATGACTCTAGTTTTGCCAAAATTTCTCCAATATAAATATTGAATAATGGCGCCAACCCTAGAAAAATTACCAAAGTGCCCTTTTTGCCCATAATGACGAAAATGCCCCTAGACTCCCAAATTACCGAAATATCCTTTTCAGCCCAAGGACAAAATTGTCCTTCCATTTCCATTCTCACTTAAGTACCTTTTATGTGTGTGACCCGAAGGCTCTCTACTTTGTCGGCGGTGTCTTGATAACTAATTAGGTATTAGCCAATTAGTGTTTTCGTAGACCAATCAAGATTGGCCTCTAGCAAGGCATCATGATTCCTTGGTAAGCAGAGATTCAACGATCAAGCTTTCCTTGTCTATGGTATGGTTATTGTGCAATTTGATCATCTTATATCTCGTCAAGGTTTGAGGTATAGAAGCAGTATCTACCTCAAAACTATTACCTTGACATGTTCTATATTCAGTTCTTGAATATGATGATTATATGAGATTGGATTCGAGCACCAACTCGATTCTACCGTGGCGATGACTTTGCAGTCATAGTTTTTTAACCAAATATCTTGCCGAGATAAGGTCTCTTGTAACTAGGAGTGATGAATCCTTTGTTGATCCACCATAGCCATAGTGTACTTCCTAATGTAACCAATCACCACCATTATGGTAATCCCAAAGAGAGACAATGTTAGGTTGGTGTCAAATCACATTGATCTTTACACATAGTGCTGTAGTGATCTCAAGTCGAAGGACCACATGCACCACCATCCGTAAGAGGATATATTCCATAGACACTAGGTTACCATCTTGTCTGGAATCCTTTGATGGGTCACTCCAATGGACTTGCACAAGCAAGCACCCATGTGTTGCGTCTAGTTGATGCTCACAACCTCTACATGTGAGACCTATCACTATCTTTTGATAGGGTCGTTCAACGCGATGATAGTCTCTCCGTATAATATGTGTCCTAGTGTAACGCCCCACTTGAGGTACGTAGTTAAGTTTTGTTGTCTTGCTTGAATGTTTATTGTTTTGCTTTTATTTGGGTTGATATATTGTTAATATTGGTTGGTTGGCCCTTAGTTGAATTTTTGTTAAAGTTATTTTGAGAAAAATATGAAGAAAATCCCTTAAACTTTCATTAGGGGTAAAATAGTCTTTTCACTCAAAATTAGTTGAAATTGTGGAGAGTGAAAAGAGATAGAATTTCATGGAGAATGTAATAAAAATGAAGGCATTATTGTAATTGACTAAGGGATATAGATGGAATTTTCAAGAAAGAGCAAGGGCAAAATGGGAATATATGTGTTAATTGTGAGTTAATAAGGGTTTGGGTCTAGAAAACCCTTCATTCTTCTTCTCCACCGCCAACTTCTTCTCACCACTTCCTCTCAACTCTTTTTTTCAATATTTCAAGATATTTCAAGAATTTTAGAGAGCTTTTTGAGTAGTTTGGGATAGAAACTTAATCTAAAGCACCCTAAGGTAAGGATTTTTGCTTTAGATGTGAAGTTTTGCTTATATATATATATATATATATATATATATATATATTGAAGTCTTAGGGTTTTATTATTTAAAGGTGTAGAGAAGAGACAAGCTATCAAAGGAAAGGAAAAGTGTTAGTGAAACCTCTCAATTACAAGGTAAGTAAATCCAACCAAGTTGAGTTTTGAATAAGCTTTTGAGTAGAGATTTAGAGATTGAGTAGAGATGTATGCATGTATAAATATGTATTATGCTTGTTGAGGAATTGAGTTGAGATGAGTAGCTAATTGGTGGTTGTTGGATACACTTCATGTATGAGAAGTGTTTTAATGTGTATTGAGAAATGGAAATTGAGATGAAGTTTGAGAGATGTTGTGTAAACCTATTTGGAAGTGCTTTTCTTGACAGGGATTATGATTATATGAGGGAGTTTTCTCCCATTTTGGATGGCTAGAGAATGAAGTAGAGTAGTAATTATGGTAGAGTGTTTATATGCATATGAGTTGCTTGATAAAATGCCTAAGTGAAAACATGTTACTAAACTGCCCTGTCACAGCCGTGACTTTCTGAGTGATTTTTGGGCATCTTACGGATTGAACTGGGTTTAGACCAAAACATAAAAGTTATAGCCCTGTCTCTAAGCTTTAAAACGAGATAAAAATCGTAGCAATCCGATGTGTATAACTCAAGTTATGCCTTTTTGAGTATGACCTGCGCAGAATGACTGTCTTTAATGCAATAATGCATTTGTGCTTTTCATGAGTACATTAATGAGCATGAACCATCCATATGCATTAATTATGCATTATAGAAAGAGTAGAGAACTTTGAGTGTGAGCTTTATTAAGAGAGAAAAAGAGAATAGAGTAGGTTATGCGATGGGGAACCCGTGAGTAATGGGTAGAGTATTCCCGCATGTACGCCGCATTGAGAGAGTGGCATGAGTATGAGAGAGAGAGGTGGTGTAGCCCGTGAGAGTACATGTGGATGAGGGCTATACCCGAGAGTACCCGAGAGAGAATTTATACGCTCACATGGCCAAGGGTTCTAAATCCATGCATAACCGAGTCCGATTGGATAGAATGAGTAGAAGTCACGGAGAGCGGGAGTGAGTCCCGGCCGTGCCTCCGGGCAGATGAGGCCGTGACTTACAAAAAGAGAGTTAGGAAGAGTTAAGAGAAAGAGAAAATAGAGAGACGTATAAAAGAGAGAGTAAATGAGAATTGTAAGGAAAGAATTAAAGAGAGAGTTACGGGGAATAGATGAGTAGAGGATTTACTTACTGAGTATTAGTTGTGCTCACCCCGTTGTTTTCTATGTTTTTGCAGGATCTAGGTGAGGATACAGTCGGATGGGCGTCGACGAGCGAAGGGAAATGGCTACACTGTCCACCTTGTTTTTGATGCTTTTGTACATGATACAACTTTTTGTATAAAGAATGTATATGTTTAATAAAAGAAAAATTTGGGCCCAACTTTTTATGTTATCTTACATGTATTTTTACTATGTATATTTTAAACGAATATGAGTAGAATGGAGTTGTTACACCTAGGTTAGATTTATACTATGACTATGGACGATTTAAGAAGAGCCACCATTTGTGCTCATAGGTTTCTCACAATTAAGATTTATGACACTTAATACCCTTGTCTCTGGTTTCAACCTTTATAAGGACATATACTATTTTCTTTACACAGTAAATAGATATTGTAGTATATTGCTTATAAAGAAGCGTTTTCCTTTTATTCATATAAAATATGGGTTTACAAGAGCTACATGTTGGCTCTAGTGCATCTACTCTAACAATCTCCCACTTGCACTATAGCTAATCATTTATTCGTTAGATCCCAAATGATGATACGTGCTTATCATGCTTCAGTTGCGATAGAGCTTTCGTTAGTGGGTCAATGATGTTATCGTTAGCAGGTACTCTGTCAATTTGCATGTCATGTCTCTCCACTATTTCTCTGATGAGATGCTATTGTTGGAGTATGTGCTTGGATCTTTGGTGAGATCGTGGTTCTTTAGCCTAAGCTATAGCACCATTTTTGTCGTAGTAAAGCACTACTGGATCAACAATGCTTGAAACCACTTCTATTTTTGCCATAAACTTCTTGATCCAAACAACCTCTTTGGCTGCATTACCTAATGCGATGTACTCGGCTTCCGTTGTAGAATCTGCTACAGTGCTTTGTTTTGAACTTTTCTAGCTTACTGCAGCCCCATTAAAATAGAACACATAACCTGACTGTGATCGATAGTCATCCTTGTCAGTTTGAAAACTAGCATCACTATATCCTCTTACAGTGAGATCATCTTATCCTCCATAAATCAAGAACATATCCTTAGTCCTCTTTAGGTACTTAAGAATGTTCTTGACTACTATCCAGTGTTTTTCAACTAGATCCGATTGATATTTACTACAATTGCTCAAGGCATATGAGACATTAATCCTAGTACAAAGCATGGTGTACATGATGGATCCTATTGCCGAAGCGTAAGAAATACCACCCAACCTATCTCTCTCCTCCTATGTTTTAGGACACATATCCTTAGAGAGATACACACCATGTGACCTTGGAAGATAACCTTTCTATGAATCTTCTATATTGAATCTTTTTTAGTACTTTGTCAATGTATGTACTTTGACTTAGGCCCAACAACCTACGAGATCTATCACGATAGATCTTTATACCGAGGATGTAGGTTGCTTCCCCTAAGTCTTTCATGGAGAAGTGTCGAGTGTTGGAAATGCAGATTTATTTAGTGATTTGGGGGTGAAACTGTAAGAAATTTAAGCTTTAATGTATGATTTATGATGTGATTTCTTGCATGTTTCATTATCTTTCGGAATCACAAGTGTTGTGTTTTTCAGGTATTCAGGTGCAAAAGAATAGATTATCCATGCTTGTGTTGCTGTTCGAACATCCTGGACTCATTCTAGTGCAAATAAATCAAGGTGAGAAGTAAAAGTGTGAAATTTTGACTTTGCGCTGTGGCTCAATTAAACTAAGCCGCGACATAAACGCGCCGGGGCGTAATTAAACTAAGCCACGGCGTAAACGTGTTGGGGCTCAATTCAAACGAGTTGGGGCACAATTAAACTGAGCCACGATGCAAATCGCATAAAATGTAAAAATGTCGGATTAACAACCCTAATTTCGGCTATCAGTATTTACAAGTTTGCCATTTTGTCTGAAAACTATATTAAGGTAGCTTTAATCTGTTTTTAAGAAGTTTTGAGGTTTGATATACACATTTAGGGATAGAATACATTTAGGGCTTCTTGGAAAAGTGGAGATTAGAGAGGAGAAGAGGTTATCTTCCTCTCCTCCTCCTTTGTTCTTCATGATTATGGTTCCAGGTGTTGTTGTTTCTTTTCCTTTATGTTGTATTTTGTTTTCTAGGGATTTGATGTAATTTAATTGAAGGCTTGTGTTTTATTGTTAATATATTTGTTTGATCCATTCTATTATGTTCTAGATTCATTCATTGCATTTAATTCAATCTTTAGTTAATATTAGAGCCTGATCAACCTTGATGTTAGTTAATTGATTGTATGAGACAAGATTGTGTATGCAATGACTTATTTGTAGCCCTGCTCGGGTATAGATTAGTTATTTTCTTTAAGATCGTCTTGTGCTTAATGGGTTTTCGTTATTAGACTAGGCTATATACCACTAGCTAGTTTAGTTGATGCAAACACTAGGTTATTCCGAATGGCCATGGTAATACCTTAGAAACGAAAGACGTCATGCCCATCTTGATTAGCTCTGTGAATGGATGATTTGAGTCTATGCAAATTGGTTCCTTTGTTGTTTAGACTAGGCTATGCGCCACTAGCTAGTTTGAATGATGAAAGTGCTAGGTTGAACCCGATGATGTACAAACCCTAGAATGGAGGGGCCAGAACGATAGTTCGATGATGAACACATAGCCTGATAATTATGATGGAGTTAGAGCCCTAGGATTCTTTGTATATAGTTAGGTCTAGATTCACTTTAATGTTGTTTATATGTTTTCTTTATTTCAATTCTTGTTACTTTCATCAAGGCATGGTTTCTAGGATCACAACAACATCTCCAGTCTCTATGGGATCGACCCTTACTCGTGGACTATGATGCGATTACGACTCGTGCACTTGCGAAGGATTAAACTTTGTATGTCTGTCAAGTTTTTGGCGCCGTTGCCGGGGACTGTTAAGTTGCTCTGTGATTTCTAGTGACTTTGCCTTGATTTATGTTGCTTTTGTGCGTTTAATTTTTGCTTGTTTAATTTTTGTTTTATGCATGTTGATGTTTTATTTCTTTTTGGTATGTTTTGTTTATCTTTTTGCTATTTTTGTTTAATTAATGTTCCTATTTTCATTTACCATTCTGTTTCTTATCATTATTTATTTGCTTTTATTTTGTTTTCAGTTTGAATAAACTTTATTTACTTTTATGTTGATTTCATTTTTCTTATTTGTGTGTTTGTTTTAATTTCCGCAAACTTTTTGATGACTAACCGACAACATGGATTCTATTCCAAGACACCATGTGTTCTTTCTTTTGTGTAGGTAGATTTCAAGTTGACTATGGGATGCACATTCAAATGGAGTTACTTCCGATGCTTTACGACTACTTTGTCTTGATGGCTACATTGGAGACAATGTAGGAATTTGGTTGGGGGTGGGAAAGTATGAAATTTATGTTTATGAATTCATGTTCATGCATGCCTATAATTTTTTTGTGAGTTTGTGGAATCTTTGTATTTCCTAGATGATGTCAAATGTCTATGAGATAACATGATTGCATGACATGTAGTGAATAGGAGAGGTCAATTTTTACCCTAGTCGAAGAACTATTCTGGATGTTGGTTTTGTTGTAGTTTGAAACTCTCGGGTATGTGGTCTGTTTGGTTAGTTGATTCTAGCATTTAGGGATGTTTTGTGTGTAATCTTCCTACGTTTTTTGTGAGGTCCCTAAAATTGTAGAACCTATTTGATGATCACTTGAGGCGAAATCCTAGACGACGCATGATTAAAGAAATGACTTAGGCCATCTTTGGACTGTTTGTGCCTTTCAAGCCAACCTTATATGTTATTATCCGTAGTCACCTCGTTGAGCCTTATTGTATATATTTAGCCTTGATTTTCTTTCTTTTAACCTGCAATAACCTACCCACTTTAACTCTTAGACAAATTTTCTACCTTTGATATTCTTTTAAGAGGAATTAATCTGAATTGATGAAAGTGAAATGTGTGAGGTTTTGAGCTTTGTTATAAAATCTTGTGAAGATGTGTGAAAGAACTGGTTAAGGGTTGTTGTGTGAAAAAAAAAAAAAAAAAAAAACAATAAGGAAGCATGAAAAGGGTACAAATTCAATTGTGGTTGGGGAGAGTGATGCAATACAAAGAAAAAAAAAAAAAAAAAAAAAGGGTTTCGAGTTTAAGTGAGTAAGTTGTTTTGAGCAATTGTGTTCTTTGAATTGTAAAATTATTCCTCTTAATTGCTTGAATCCCTTACATTCTTTCATAACCCAATACCCTAGCCTAACGTTATAAGCTTAATGAAGCCCTAATGATCTAAAGTTGTGCGTTTGTTCTACATTAGTGGAGAGTGATCTGAAAAGTAGGCCTCTGGAGTTGTGTTTCAAAGTTTTCAATTTTATGGGATCCAAAAAAATTTCTCTTTGAAAGTTACATATAAAACCTTCTCTAGGGCTAGGATTGACGGTTTGTGGTATGGTTGTGTGGTTGAAAGTGGAGAATGAAGATGAAACTGATGTTTAGGGTGTTCCTAGATGGATAATTATTGCTTATTCTTTTTGCTATATGTGTATGCTTTGTATGAGACACATTCATTGCTTAATCTAGGAAATGTTTATTTTGTATATGTGTGTTAGGACTTGTAGGACGTTTGTGGCTAACATCGTTGACAACCCCCATAAGACAATAACTCGTCCACTAAAGGGGACCTAGGTGTTTAAAGGCTTATTGCATATGCTAAATGCAATCATGTCAACCTATGGAAGTGGTTTAGTTAGGATAGTTTAGTTAGGTTAGATTTTATTTTTATATCACTTTCATTGCCAGGGACTAGCAATAAGCTGGTTGGGGGTTGCGTTGAGTGTTGGAAATGCATATTTATTTAGTGAATTGGGGGTGAAACCGTAAGGAATTTAAGGTTTAATGTATGATTTATGATGTGATTTCTTGCATGTTTCGTTATCTTCCGGAATCAAGGGTGTTGTGTGTTTTTCAAGTATTCAGGTGCAAAAGAATGGATTATTCATGCTTGTGTTGGTGTTCGGACATCCTGGACTCGTTCGAGTGTGGATAAATCAAGGTAAGAAGTAAAAGTGTGAAATTCCGACTTTGCACTGTGGCTCCATTAAATTGAGTCGCGGTAGGGTGCAATTAAATTGAGCTGCAGCGTAAACGCATTGGGGGTTGATAAGTGCTTGAAAATACACTTATACTTAGTGGTTTATAGGTATCGTTTGTGGGAAATAAGGATTAATTTGCATGAATTAACATAATTGTTTCATAAATACCCTTTTTGGGATCACGGGTATTTTTGTTGTGTTTTCGGGGAATAAAGCTTAAAAATAATATTCGGATAGAGATGATGTTGGTGAGAGAATTTGTGATGACTGGAAACAAATGGATCAAGAATCAGAGTTGAAACGAAGAAATTATGGCGATTTGAAGTTGAAGTGAAAATCCTGAAAACTCTCCAGTTTTGAACATGCGTCAGTAATTCAACAATAACTTGAGCTGTAGATTTTGGATTGATATGATTCTTGTACCATTGGAAATCTGATTCAAAGGGCTACAATTCATATCTACCACTTGGCAAGATTCGAATGTTATCATGCTCAAAAACCACCGTCTTTTCAAGATTGCAAGTTCGAGGCAGAATCAACTGTGCCTAGGCACAGTGCCGTGGCACAACTGCGATTCTAGAATTTTCTACATTAAATTTTTGACGTGTATTTCCTATTTTAAGAGTTCTAAAGTGATTAGGATAGTGGGAATCATAACCCTAAAACCCTAGGAGTATAAATATAAGTCTTTAGCTGATTTTTGGGGATCTTTGTAGAGAACAAAAGTACTCAATAATGTAGAGATTAAGAGAGATTGAAAGAGGCTTGGACAGAAGAATTGGGGAAGATCATCATCAACTCTATTGTTCTACCCAAGATTTCCTAAGTTTTTCTTATCTCTTGTTATTATTTTGTTATTCCTTAATATGATTATGTTTTTATTCTTCTCCATGAGTAACTAATTCTTTTGTGATTGAGGGTGATTTCAAAGCCCTAGACATGTCTTGAAATTAATAAAATCTGTATCTATTTATCTTTTGATCCCTCTTGGTTATGTGATTATTTCCCTGTGAATAGGGTTTAGATAGATTGTCTTAATTGTTTAAGTGCGTAATTAAATAGTTATGATTAATTTATTAATGCCAATTTAGGTTGTTTAGTACGAAATCGCTTTATTAACCTAAATAACTAGTGATAAAGTGTATGCCTGCATACATGGGGGGTAATCACTCAGGATAACTAAAAAGATGCGTGCCAAACTGCGAGGGATTTCAGAACTTAACACCCAATACTATTTAAATATTTAACATTCGCCACCTTCAAACCTTACAATGTCTAAAATTTTTTTTAGCCGCCATAATTATGCACAACCCTAGGTATAGTTGGTGAAATTAAAAACCATAGTTGGCATGTGCCTAGAGTTAGGGGTGAGCGGTTCCTGCACCCTCGCACTTTTCCTGGGAACCGAATCCGAATCCGCACAAGACAGTTCCCAAAAAAGGAACCGAACCGAACCGCACAAGACAGTTCTTCAATTCAAGGAACCGGAACCTAAAATGCAGGTTCCGGTTCCTTTCCAGGGTACCCTGTAAAAAATCAATTACCCCCCTATTAGTTTAAAAAATAACAAAAACACCTTATAAGTTTACAAATACACCCCTAACAAATTTTCGTTATTCATTCATTTGTGTCCAATGTAACTCATAACCTGTAATCTCTAAGCAACGCTTGAATTCAATCAATTCATCACAATTCACATAAAATTCGCCAATCAAAACCAAAACACAAACAATTATTCATCACAATTCACATAAAATAACTTCACCAAAATCATTTAAACAAACAACAATTCTTAATACTAATTACTAACATTGCCATTTGCCGTGGGTCTATTTGATAAGTTAATAAATTATTAATGTTTATAAATTTATTAATTTAATGTTATAATTGGTTAATTGGGTATTTATAATATACCAAATATAATTTAGTAAATTTAATATTAGAAACAAGTAATGTTATAATTAAATAAGTGATCATACTACAATGTAAATTGTAATGTTATAATTAATTAAGTGATCATACTACAATGTAAATTGTAATGTTATAATTAATTAAGTAATATATTATTTAATTATAATGTAATATTATAATTAATTAAATTGTTAATCATTTAATTAAGTATTATAATATTGTTTATAATAGAATGTTATAATTAATTAAATAATCATACCATAAATTTATAATATAATGTTATAATTAATAAAATTATAATAATTCGATTAAATATTGTGCAAATTAGTAAATTACTAATGTTTATAATATAATGTCATAATCAATTAAGTAATCATTTAATTATGTAATGTTATATTAATTATATGATCATACTATAATAGTATAATGTAATGTTATAATGAATTAAGTAATCATACTACAAATCTATAATTTAATATTATAATTAATTAAATTTCAAACCATTTAATTAATACACTAATGTTTATAATGGAATGTTATAATTGATTAAGTAATCATATTACAAATATATAAAGTAATGTTATAATTAATTAAATTTTTAATCGTTTAATTAAGTAATGTAATAGTATAGTAAATTACTAATGTTTATAATGTAATGTTATAAATTCATAACTAATTAAGTAATTATGCAATCATTTAACTATATAATGCTATAATTAAGTAAGTGATTATAATATAATGTAATATAATAATATTATAATTTAATTGAGTAATTATTTAACTATAATGTAATGCTTAATTAATGTTTATAAGGTAATGTTATAATTAATTAAATTTCTTATCATTTAATTAAGTATTGTGCTAATGTTTATGTAATAAATTAGTAATTACTAATGTTTAAAATATAATATCATAACTCATAATCAATTAAGTAATTATTTAATTATGTAATGTTATATTAATTATATGATCATACTATAATAGTATAATGTAATGTTATAATGAATTAAGTAATCATACTACAAATCTATAATTTAATATTATAATTAATTAAATTTCAAATCATTTAATTAATATACTAATGTTTATAATGGAATGTTATAATTGATTAAGTAATCATATTACAAATATATAAAGTAATGTTATAATTAATTAAATTTTTTAATCGTTTAATTAAGTAATGTAATAGTATAGTAGATTACTAATGTTTATAATGTAATGTTATAAATTCATAACTAATTAAGTAATTATGTAATCATTTAACTATATAATGCTATAATTAAGTAAGTGATCATAATATAATGTAATATAATAATATTATAATTTAATTGAGTAATTATTTAACTATAATGTAATGCTTAATTAATGTTTATAAGGTAATGTTATAATTAATTAAATTTCTTATCATTTAATTAAGTATTGTGCTAATGTTTATGTAGTAAATTAGTAATTACTAATGTTTAAAATATAATATCATAACTCATAATCAATTAAGTAATTATTTAATTATGTAATGTTATATTAATTATATGATCATACTATAAATAGTATAATGTAATGTTATAATGAATTAAGTAATCATACTACAAATCTATAATTTAATATTATAATTAATTAAATTTCAAATCATTTAATTAATATACTAATGTTTATAATGGAATGTTATAATTGATTAAGTAATCATATTACAAATATATAAAGTAATGTTATAATTAATTAAATTTTTAATCGTTTAATTAAGTAATGTAATAGTATAGTAAATTACTAATGTTTATAATGTAATGTTATAAATTCATAACTAATTAAGTAATTATGTAATCATTTAACTATATAATGCTATAATTAAGTAAGTAATCATAATATAATGTAATATTATAATATTATAATTTAATTGAGTAATTATTTAACTATAATGTAATGCTTAATTAATGTTTATAATGAAATGTTTATAAGATAATGTTATAATTAATTAAATTTCTTATCATTCAATCAAGTATTGTGCTAATGTTTATATAGTAAATTAGTAATTACTAATGTTTAAAATATAATATCATAACTCATAATCAATTAAGTAATTATTTAATTATGTAATATTATATTAATTATATGATCATACTATAATAGTATAATGTAATGTTATAATGAATTAAATAATCATACTATAAATCTATAATTTAATATTATAATTAATTAAATTTCAAATCATTTGATTAATATACTAATGTTTATAATAGAATGTTATAATTGATTAAGTAATCATATTATAAATATATAAGGTAATGCTATAATTAATTAAATTTTTAATCGTTTAATTAAGTAATGTAATAATATAGTAAATTAGTAAATTACTAATGTTTATAATGTAATGTTATAAATTCATAACTAATTATGTAATTATGTAATCATTTAACTATGTAATGCTATAATTAAGTAAGTGATCATAATATATAATGTAATATAATACTATTATAATTTAATTGAGTAATTATTTAACTATAATGTAATGTTTAATTAATGTTTATAAGGTAATGTTATAATTAATTAAATTTCTTATCATTTAATTAAGTATTGTGCTAATGTTTATGTAGCAAATTAGTAATTACTAATGTTTAAAACATAATATCATAACTCATAATCAATTAAGTAATTATTTAATTATGTAATGTTATAATTAATTATATAATCATACTATAATGTAATGTTATAGTGAATTAACTATTAAATAATCATACTATAAACTTTTAATGTAATATTATAATTAATTAAATTTTTAATCATTTAATTAAGTTTGTACTAATGTTTATAATAAAGTCAATTAATTAAGTAGTAATCAATTAATGTAATGCTATAATTAATTATACTATAAATCAATTAAGTAATGTTATAAAATTATAATTAATTAAGTAATCATTTAACTATAATGTAACGTTATAATTGATTAAGTATGATATTTAACTAGTAATTAAATTTATTAATGTTTATCAATTTATCATATATAATTAATTAATTATTAATTTATTATAGATATACTTAGAACTTGATAATTGAAGTAAATAACTAAATATATTATTACTCAATCAAATATACTATTTTATTCAAAAATAATTCTTTTAATAACATTAAAAATGTAAAACACTTTTAATTGGATCATAATTCCAATTATTCACTTAATTGATCAAAACTTTAATATTAATGTATTATAATATATTAAAGCTTTTAATATGGTGTAATTTATATATAATAAGTATAATTGTATTCGTATATTTATTTAATTAGGTTATTCTAAAAATTTAACTTTTTCTATTTTAAATTTTTTTATATGTAAAATAATAGAAACTCCCCCATTATTTACATTTCACAAATATTTCATTATAGTCCAGTTCCAAAATAGGTTCTAAACAGTTCTAAAAACAGGTTCCAATATAGGTTCCAAAACAGTTCCAAACGGGTTCCAAAAGGTTCCGAGGTTCCAAAACAGGTTCCAAAACAGGTTCCAAAGCGAGGTTCCAAAACAGGTTCCAAAACAGTTCCAAAACAGGTTCCAAACGAGTTCCAAACAGTTCCAAACAGGTTAAGCGTCCCTTTTTACAGTTCCAGGTTCGCCGGTTCCTCCGGGTAAGAACCTGGAACCGGAACCATCAGATAGCTGGTTCCAAAAATTGGAACCGAACCTACCCGCACAAGATGTGGGTAGGTTCCTGCCTCCAGGTTCCTTACCCCTGGTTAGGTTCTACCCACTACCCGTGCTCACCCCTACCTAGAGTCAACCATCTAACTCACTCTAAAGAATGCAAATGGTTTAAAAGGGTTTATTTTATTTACAACCTTGTAAGATCGATTAATATTAAACTCATTTACTTTGTTCAAAAGTATTATAACACCCCTGTAATTTAGTGATATATTAGAGTTCCATCAAATTTCAAATTCAAAAATCAGTTTTACCACAGGGTAGGTTTTGGTTCCAAAAAATAGGAACCGACACTGTGAAGTTCCAGTTCCCGATCTTGTAGTAACCGAGAACTGATACTTAAATGAAATTTTGTGAAACTATGGGGGCTTTTATGATATTTTATGCTTCAAATAAAATAAAAAAATTCCGATTGGGACTTATATCAATTTAGGGTTCTCACTCAGGTTAATGAAAATTGAAAAATCTCACTTTCTCTCTATTCTCTTTATTTGGGTGTTGCTTTGGAGAATCTGATATTTGTTTCTGCATTATATGTTGATTTCTGAAAATGGGTTGTTGCTATTTTTGTTTTTGTGTATATGGTTAGTAAGAAATTGGTTGTTCAGCTAATTCTTTAGTTGTTTATGCAAAAATTAGTGGATGACATTTTTTTTTTTTTTTGTTTTGCTTTCTTCTTGATTTCTTTGTTTAAAGTGATGTTATTTGAGAACTTTGTATAAATTCTGCTTTGTTCTATTGTGTATGCGTGCTCTTTTGTGAATGTATACCAATTTCAGTGTCATTGCAAGAGTAGGAGTTTTTAAGTTTGATATTTTGTTCGACCATTTTGTATAAGTGCTTCTTGGTTATTTTATACGTGTGCTCTTTCCAGTTTAGCATGAAGCATCCTTTCCCTGTACTTCTTCAATTTTAATGAAATTAGTCAAATATTATTTATAATTACGTATGGCTCTTACACAAATTGAATGATGGTGGAATTGTTTAATGTAATAATTTGTGGCTAGAAAGTTAGTTAAGCTGATGTTTTACTAATTGTACACTTATATGGCTTCGGCTGAGTGATTTGAAGGGTGTTGGATTGTGATTTATTGCTGGGAAATTGTTTCGGTATAATGCCTTATGGAATGTCGACCTTGTGAATGTTTTTGGCTGGAATAAATTGAGGATTATGGGTGGTAATTTTTGTGTGCTGGAAATGGTGTAGAATGGAGTGGGAAAGATTATGTTGAATTTGGCATTTTCGTTTTGATGGAGTCTTGCATATGTTCAGGAAGTATGTTTATTTGTGTTGTTAATTTATAAGCTAAAATACATTGAAAAGAGAGAAGTTAAATTTTTGTTATGAATGTGGAATTGAAAGTGCCAAGTTTCATGCTTCTTTTTGTTTATTGCAGAATATTTAAGAATTGTGAAGGAAGATTTTTGTTATAATGTAAGATTATTTTATGAAAAATGCTATCCTTGCAAAGACCCATACAAAGAGGGTTATAAAGTGACATCATTCAGAAGAAAAAAACAAAGAAAAAACGGAAAACGAGAGAGAAAAATCATGAAAATCAAAAGTGGGAATTGTCTTTGTATGTCCCCTTTATATGTGTCTTTGTAAAACTAGCATTGCTTTTATTTTATATACACACTATGAGGTTTTTTGCACATGAATTATTTTATATACATACATTTCAAAAGGAATTTATTCCTTCTGAGCCTTTATGTTATTAACTTATCATGTGATGTTATTGTGTAATGTAATTTTAATTTTGGGAGGATGAAACTTAATAGTTGATATGTTATTATGTTGTACTTGTGTTATTTAAAGTTTTAAAGTGTTATGTAATTTTAATCTAGGGAGGTTGAAATGGATATTGGAATAGTTGTAATTTTTGTAAAGTTTGTAGGGTGTATTTGTCATTTTAAAAAACTGTTAGGGGTGTAATTGTATTTTATGAGGGTTTATTTAACATTTTTTAAAAATAGGGGGTAATTAATATTTTCCTGGGTACCCAGAACCGAAACCAGAACCTCCTGTAACACAGGTTCCAGTTCTGATTCCGATTCTAATTCCTTCAAAAAAGGACGGGTACCCAAAATCGCCTATCCCTACCTCTCGTCACTTACCAACCTCTGAGGGGCGTGAGGGCAGTGATAATAACTCTACAATTAAAGAACCTAGAAAATCATTACATTACAATACCTTTCACGTGGTGCTTCTCCCTTTTTAATTAAACCACTAGCTAATCCTTAATCTAATTAAAAGATAGCATCTCTCTTACTCGAATGTAAGAAACTCTATTTATAATTAAATAACCTTACTCCTTATTTTCCACAACGTGATAAGTGACATTTTGAAGTAATAGAATGCAAGATATATCATATATGGATTCATATCAAGCAATATATTACAAACTTTTACTGAAGTCATGACATGACAAGAGAGAGAACATCGCACAAAATTATCTTTTAATTTACTAACAGCAATCAGTGAAAAGAATAGTGTAACATCTTTCTAATTGTCTATACAGATCAAGTGTATCACAACACAATAACAAACAAAATTTTAGGTTGGAACATTGGAAACCAAAAATATGAGCCAAAAATTACAGGAACCCAATGGTGATATCTGATCATTGTTATTGTCCCAAATAACCATCAAACAATATACTGAAGACTGGTTCAGGAAATAAATGAAAATTGGAGCTCACCTTGTGGAAAGATGATCACACTGCTACTAAAAGTCTGAGATTATACTCATGAACAAGAGTGGCAAAATTTTGAATGGGTCAGTGTAAATCTATGTAATTCAAACAAAATCCGCTGAGGTTTGTTTTTGCCGTTGGTCTTTAATGTCACAAATCTATGTAAAGCCACATCAATCTAACTGCATGTCTTCTGGACCTTTTCCCCCATCCAAGTCTTTTGCATCTTCTCTTTCTGAGGGAGATGGGTTGGATCTCATCATGTATTTGCAAGTCCTGAAATACAATTCATATAATCTAAGTGAACCAAAAAAAAAAAAAAAAAAAAAGAGCATGATATACATTCGAAATCAGAAATAAAAAGAACAAAAAGATGGCCAATCTACAATATGGTTTTAAAATTATAATTGATATTCAATAGGAAATAGCAGAGCCGGATGCAATTGAAAAGATTGAATATCATGGTGTTACATTGGCAAAAACCTGCTACTGAACTGAACTTCAAAACTTCAGAAGTTATATAATAATCTTATATCACCTGTTCTACATTTCCAGGGCACACAGCTTACATAGATTCACATACTCTGGTTACAAAAGTTTTAAGAGGACCATGGGAACCTATGAAGCATAGGATTGAGATTGAGAAGTGATTAATATAGGTAAAACCCTTCACACACGCATGCAAAGAACAGATACAGCATCCCTAAACATAAGGTATGGATGGATGATCCTACCAAGCATATCATATCCAAAGGTTTATTCCGAGCTTGGATTGGTACATGGTGGATTTCAAGAAGACAAATACTTCTTTGGCTAAGCCTATAAAAGGTCGCAAATAGGGATTTTCTGTCTTACGTAATCAGATTTAGAAATAGGATCTGAGTGTGATAAATCAGAGTTTATTATATTAAACTTCACATTCAAAATAGAAAGAACTCTGCTCTTTGAACAGCCAGTATGGATATATATTTGTGAATACTTGTATGATAAATATCCTAGCAGAGGTTAGTGATAGACAAACATTACAAGTCAAGTGCCTCTGATTTTCTCATGATTTCACTTGACCATAATATAGGATCAGCATCCTTTGGTAACAAGTCCTGATGTCTGGTTTTCTCTTGCAGCCACTGCTCTGATTTATTGCACTCATCAAAGACCTGAAAAGGAGAGAAGGCATAATACTAGATAGATTTACAAATCATCACCATCCCTGTAAAAACCACCCAAGTACATGACAAGGATCTTACCGCATCTCTCACACTGGATGGAAGTGATCCTACAACCTTCCTGTAATCCAACGTACACTTCAGGAGATCCCTAGTAGCTTGTGCTCTGGCCTCTTCCTCTTTGTATCGATTTTCAATAGGATCAACAAACTATTAAAATTTTCAAATTAGTTGGTTATTTTGCTTAAGAATTTATCCAAGTGACTTCCCAAATTTGGTCATAATCACCTTTTTAAGATCCTGTAGTTTTTCAATATAAACATGCTCAGATTCATCAACTCCATCCTCATAAAGCCAGTCCTCAGTCTCTTGAAGATTTCTAGAGATTTCTTCCCTCTCTGCCTCAGAAGCAAAACTCTGGTATGTACTTAGAATCTGCTTGCATAATTGTGTTATTCTACTCTGTCCTGATAGCTTTTAATATAGCAATTAAATGTGAAATGTACCTTATCACGCATCTCATAGACACAGGACTCCAGGGCATTTTTCTTATCTTTGGTTCGCTCCATCTTCAAATCCTGTTGTGCCAACTGATTTTCTTTCTCGATAGCTTCTGAAAGCTCACTCTTTGTTATTCCACCATAGACACTCTGATTAATTGGAATTTCAAGCCTTTTGATGACCTTGCCATTTCTCACTTTATCTATCTGCATAAGGAAATTAAATCCATCATCTAAACCTGCCAACTTAACAAATAATTCTGTGAAAATAAAATCAGTTCTTAACAACACAAGATACAAGTGATTAATTGATCCAGAACACAATATGGAAAAGCAGTAAATGTAAATATGTGTTGAGATGCATTTGCTGATATTCTTTTCTGTTCCCCCTTTATCTCTTTTTTCTTTTTTTTTTTTTTTTTTGTTTACTTTGATATGGATGTAAATGTAAATATGTGTTGAGATGCAACACTTATAATAAGGTAACTTAAGGGTGCATAATGTGCAAGATTACAGACTTCAGTATCACTTGCTACAGCAGATATATCGTCAAGTTTGGCCTCTACTTCTGAAGGTGAATGAGCATCTCTCCTGGTCACAACGTCATCCAAGTATTCTTCTATTAACTGAATCCATTAAAAAGTATTAAGAACAACTTAGTCTAATTACTTTGAGCTTCCAGAAAGACAGAAAAAGAAAACAAAAATGGTTCAATGACCAGAAAAATAACCAGTAAATAGTCTGACAGAACCAATTTATAAGATTATATACTTACAGATGCTGACTGTATATTCACCACCCCATGAAGATCTAGCTGTACTTTGACCTTTACTTTTGCTGTTTTGGCATGGAAAGTTTGGAAAGGCCCGATCTACAGGAATATTAAATAATAAATTCAATAATATAAAACCAATTTTGAAACTAAAAGTCAGAAAGCCAAAGGAGCAAAATACAACTGAAATACAAAGGCCTACTCTAGACAAGGAATGATAACACATTTCAGGCCCTTAATCATTAACTTGGTGATGGGAACCTGGGCACTTGCACTCAATTCAACCAAACAGAGCAATGAACTCACAAACACAAATCAATTAATAAGAGAAATCAATGTTAGGAACTGAATATTGTATTACTGAATTTTAAAGAATATCTCAATCAATATGATCAAGAACAGGAAAAGTAAACAACATAGAAATTAAGATAGCCTAGCAATTTGAGGAGCTAATGACCTCCCTTTCCAAATTCTACTAAAATATTCTCTGACTTTTTAAGAGGTCATAATCCAAGATTTATACCCAGATAACATCACGCATGTTACCTTGACAGTGCCACGTGGCTAACAAACTTGCCCACTTGCATTCCCACACTATTTAGCCCTTTTATTCCTTTTGTAAATATGAGTTGAGGTACTATCACTCGGAAACATACAAAAGCACCTCTTGTTTTCTCTTTTTTTTTTTTTTTCCTTGTGTCATTTAAAGTTAGCCATACCTAAAAACTAAAGCATAGCCCAACAACAGTTAAAATATTGAAATTAGCTCCAGTCACAGAGCATTATTATGCACATGATCACAGTTTTCTTGTACATAGATCCTTAAACATTAGTGATAGGATAAACTACAACATTTTGGTAAATTTACTTAAAAATGCAAAGAGATAAGAACATATATCACCACTCACATTTTCTAGCATCAAACAATCTACCTTGATATTGGATAGCAATATGCTGCAAACAAACTACACATAAAGACAGTATGACTCAAAAGAATACCTAATCGGTATTCCCCCATACACTTACTAGACATACTTTACTTTCCTATCTCTTCGCTTGCAATAATCTAGAGAATCTTCATAATAGTCAACCAATTAACCAACTTTAAAAGCGGGTTGTTGCAGGAAGTCCAATGTACACCAGTCAATCAAGAAATAAATCATATTAAATATTTAAAATTTGTCGAGATCTTTTGGTACCCTTTTTTTTGGTAGTTTCCTAGCAAGTTTAACACTTACAAGGAATAGGAATACGGTTCTTACAGAGAATAGAAGTGCTACTACTACTATTAGGAATAAAAGATATTTTAATGTAACTATAAATATAGGGATGAGAATCATATATAGGATATGGGAGAATAAAGGATTACATAAGCTATGTTCTCTATCTAGATTTGAGAAGAGTGGTCTAAACACTTGGGTTGAGTGATGAAAGGAGGAATAATTTCCTACCTCTGTTATGTTGGATGTTTGATACCATGTTATTTGGGGCAGAGTCACATTAAATTATCTTCTTTTTTGTGTGATATAATTTTATTTCATGTGTTTTTAAATTGATGTTTATATGGTTACACATTAATAGAATGGAAGATTTAATGTATATAAATACATGAATTTATGATATTTGATTATACACATTAGAGAGAGAGATGGATGGGTGTAAAATTGTATTAGCATGGTTTGTTATAAAAATAAAATTTCAAGAAAAGGTTTACTACAAAATCAACATCCTGTGTATATTCAGAACAAAATGCTGAGCACTATGAAGGCCCAAAAGAAATTGTATGTCCAAACCAAAACAATGCATAAGTTAAATCAACATGCATTTAGAAATAAATCTACATGATCTGCATATATCTAGGACAAGAAGCATGTATGAACAAAACCATACCATACAACTACTGATTTGAGGAGATACGTCAGATGGTAATTCATGTTGATCTGCATAGACAGCTCCTATATGGAAGTCATTAGTCCTATGCAAAGTAAGAATCTTAACACTGGGAAATGGTTGGCCTTTGCGGAAAAGCATGGCATTTGACAGCGTGCGGATTGGACCTTTGTCAGATGAGAATCCAATGGAAAAAGGAAATGAATCTTGAACCTGAAAATGATAAGATTTCGTAACATTAAGTCTTGACAAGGAAAATATCACCATGCATGCAACATAATGCATACAAATGCATGCATATAGACATAAACAAGGCAGAACGGGAAAACAAAAATTGTTACTGTTGCAGCCTAATGAAATAAAATAACTTGTTGCAGCAAGCACCTTCACAACATATTTACTTCACTGAAAGAATATTGCATCACATTAAAGCCAACTGGTTTTTATAGAACTAAACACTTAACACTCACATGCACTTACGTAGAACAAAAAGGTGAATGGATTTAGTGACAACTATTTATCTAATGAAGTGCAGGTACTTAATTATATTCTAGCAGAAAAAAAAAAAAGGAAAAAATAACTGACAATAAACTCTCAACCCCTTCTTGTAAAAGAATACCTAGATCATTGTAATCGGCAATCAATAACCAAGAAAACCTATCTGTATCTGCTCAAGGAGAAGCAATAGAAGCAAAACTTGCAACAAAAATAAAAAATGTAGATATATGATCATGGGAGTAAAAAGAGAAGAACACTAAACTGTCCAAAAACAATGTGTGCTTCCCTAAAGAAAAACACAAACCTCAAACTCTCTAACACGAAATATGGGGCTCAGCATTGCACACTGAAGAGCACAACCACGAGCCACACACTCACTAGCATTTATTGTCCGGCTTGGCTCCTTGTTGAACAGAGAAGCTAGCATCCTCGTAATAGCAGGTACCCGAGAACCTGAACCAACAAGCTCAACTGAATGGATTTTGTCCACGGACAGATGAGAATCAGCCAAAGCCTTCTGACATGGAATTCTAATCCTCTCCAGCAAAACTGAAGATAGCTTCTCAAACTCTTCCCTTTTAATAAAGCCTTTAACATCTTTCTCATTCATCAAGCACTCTATATTTAATGGTGCCCCAGCATTTGCACTCAAGACTTTCTTCATTTTCTCACAGGATGCCCTCAGCCGGATAACTGCCTTGATATTTGTATAAACATCTATGTTATACTGTTCCTTGAACTGTGCCGCAAAATAACTGAACAAAACCTCATCAAAGTCTCTCCCTCCCAAGCTCCTGTCAAAAGCATGAGAAAGTATCTTCATTTTCCCACTCTCAAACGAAGCAACGCAAACCTGAGTGTCACAATGACCAATGTCTACAAAAACAACATAAGTTGGATCCGCAATGGGAAAATCAGTCTTGTAAATACCATATCCAAGGGCAGTGGCGGTACAGTCATGCATCAATCTCAATGGCTTCAACCCAGCAATTGTCGCTGCGTCCCAATAAGCATGTCTCTGCTGATCCGTAAAGTAACATGGAATTCCAATCACACAATCTGAAGCAGGCATATTTATATTCTTCTCAGCTATTTGCTTCAAATTTGAAAGCAACATTCCTAATATTTGAACTGGAGTAAACATATGAGTTTCCCCTAAGTACTCCAACCTAACCAAAATTCCGCCATCATGACTTTCACAAGTTTCAAAAGGTAAAAGTTTAAGGTCCTTATGCACATCAACTTCCCTAAATTTCCTACCAATCAATCTCTTAACCTGAGAAATTGTTGATCTTGGGTTCATCAAAGCAGAAGCAGCTCCAGCTGAGCCCATCAATCTCTGCTTCTCACTAAATGACACCACAGCCGGCGTCTCACGCTTTGATTCATCATTCAACAAAACATCAACTCCACGTTGCTTCACAACTGCAATCACACAATTCTCATTTCCAATATCAAACCCCAGCACACTCATTTTCACTGATTCAAATTAAAATCCCCAGAAGATTAACTCTCAAAATCACAAATAAATATACATTTTCAAAAATTCAACGTAAAAATCACAGAAACCACCTCCAAATTCCTCGAAATTGAAGCTTTTACTTACGGCATCAAAATGAAGCCACCTAGAGCAATTCAAATGACTAAGTTAGCCCAAGAGTAAATAATCAATATGAGCTGAAATCGTTAGACTATACAACCTCAAGTTCAAAGGACTATAAAGACGCAGGTATAGCGATCTCAGTTGAAATAAGACAAATTCGTGTATTATGAATAATTCTGATTACCAACTAAAATTTTCTTAGAGTTCCTCAGAAATCAAACAGAGAGTTAAGTGAAATTTAAGAGATTGAAAACCTACCTGGTTAAATTATGAATGTAAGATAGGGACCTTAAAAAATTAAGGGCTTCATTAGGTTTGAGAATTGGAAATGGACAGTTTCGGAAGATCTCTCTGACTCTGTAAGTAATTATCAATTGCAATTGTTCAATTAAGCAGAGAACACATGATTTTTTATGTAATAAGAGAGCGTGACGAACAGTGATTTCAAAGCAGGTTTTTGCGTTGTCGAAGTCCAGGTCGGCAACGAGGAAATAAGAGTCGATTCTTGGAGGTTCCGTAAATTTTTCTTTTTTCATAAGAAACAATGATATGATAATGTGAGTGACGCCATTGACACCACCAAATTTTTCTAACTAACATTTATTTTTAAATTTACTTCATTAAAATTTTCAACATTATTTAAATATCTAAATAAATTTTATACATTTCCAAAATAAAATCATTACCTTTACATTTACATTTACATTTTTTTTATCATACTTTATTAACTTTTATTTTTAGCATATTCAACTAATTATCAGATTAACATGAAAGATTTAGATAGTGATGGGTAACATGTTTGATAACTATATAGCGCTAATCACTAAATAACTCTGAATAAATAAGATTGAATTATATAATTATGACATGTTTGTTTGTAATTTTGAATATTTAATTATAAGTATTAAGTGTTTATTTTTTTACAAATTCTAAATTTCTGAAAACTAGTATTTTTTACATAAACATTCTTATTAATGTAAAGCATGATATATATTTACAGTTAGTATTACCAATCATGAACTTGATAAAATATAATAAAAATATTTGAATTTTGCAAATAATTTGATTCTTTTAATTGTGTGTATGTACTATGGGTGCTACAATGAAAGTAAAATAAAATGGTCAATAAAGTATGTTAACAAAGACTAAGGTTTTAAGGTATGATTGAAATTTGAAAATTAGAGTAATGGCAATTTTTCAGATGTCATTCAAGGCAAACAAATAAGCCTTTTGTATTAGTTTAAAAACCAATTTTTTTTTTTACTTTTTCAATTAAAATTTTTATTATTGATTATCAGTTTCAAGCAATGTTCTAAAACTCAGCCCAGCTTGGCCAGTTCAACTAGTCAGACCGGGAACCAGGGCCTTCACCAGTCCAAACCAAAGATAAATCTGCTTTTACTAATTATTCAAGAGTGACTTGGGGTTGGATCGACTGAACAATAGCGAACCATTGGTCCGTGTGGCCCAAGGCACAACCGGGTCACTAAAATTTAAAAACCCAGTTTATTATCTTTGCTCTTTATTCTTCCTCATTCTTTCGAATCGATTACATCTTTCAATTCCTCTTTCTTCCATCTGTGTAATCTTCATTCCAATCCCATTGGTTGATTCACACTTTCACTCAACTACAATCTTTGTTTTGTTTATTATCTGCTTGATCAAGGTATTGCTTTGTGTTGTTCATGATTGGTTTTGTTAGATTTTTGTTGTTCTTGTTCTCATTCTTACTTGCTTGGGTTTATATATTTGGTATGTCGATTTTGTTAGCATCAGTGTATTTGTGATTGTTAAGTAATATTGTTGTGTGTGATTTAGTCAGAAAGCTCAGAGATCCCAGAAACTCACAAAGCTATAGTCCAACCTAGAATCAGCATGATCTAGAGTAAGCTTAACCCAGCTAAAGCTTGTCACAGCGACCAATCTTAACATTTGTTAGACTGATCAAGGATAAACTTCAATCTCTGATACTTTAGAAGAGATAAGATCAATATCGCTGGCAGCGCGATCTTAGTGCTCAATCATTGAATTCACAGGATTGCATACCAAGTTTGATCACAATCCCGGATTTGTCTCTCATTCCTTTATCAAAAACTTGTATAAATACCCCCTCAAACGATGAGAGAGGGGTTAGCAAAATTAGTATAGGATTTTACATATTCCCTTGTAAGCTCTCAAAGTAATAAGACGAAAGTGGACGTAGGCTTAAGTCTCAACTTGGCTAACCACTTAAAAAATATGTTTGTGTTCTTTATTTTACTGCATTTTTACATTGCATTGTTGATTTTCATTAAGTCATGTACACATCTGTTCTGATTCCGCCAAGGTCAATTAGATCTCTTTGGTTGTTGCGAATTTTCGTATCAATATTTTGGCGCTAGAAGGAGGGCCCCCAAGTAGCTCTCTTATTCCTAGCAAGGAAAGGCAATTTCAGTGAACAACCACTCACCTGAAATCCCCTATGGCTCGAACAAGATCCAAGGCAACCATTAGAAACCACGATAACATGGATACTAGCTAGCAGGGGGTGAGTCAGACCGTCGCTCATGGTTGTCCGCCACTAGTACCATTGACGCAGAAGGTTGCCAATCAACTGGGGACATGGACTTCTAACCTAGAAAATAGCCAACTGATGGACATGATAAGGCCGCTGGTTGTACAAGTTGTGCAACAAAATGTGGCAGAGCTGAGGAAAGCAGTAGGCCAATAAAAACCTCAACTAGCCACACTTCACTAAGCCTACTTCCAACAGGCAAAATATGTCAGCTGGCGACCAATTTGGTTCGTCAACGGCAAGGAGCGACCGTCACTCCTAACGAGAAAGGGCACATTCCTCTCATGAGTGTGAAGCTCAGAAACAAGCTAATCCGAGGAGGTGACCAGGCCAAGCAGCCCATGGGGGACTGATGCGTGATTTCAAATGCATATTTAGCAAGTGCACTATTCGCAAAAAGTAATAAAGTGATCAGTAAAGTATCATTCCCACGAGGATAGTGTTACTAAGTACCAATTTCTCTACTTTTAGTCCTAATTGAACAACAAGAAATTGGATTTGTGGAAATTTAACAACCAAATACAAATTAACAACTAATAAATGATAAAAATTAAATTAAATACAAATCCCAAAATCCAAACAAATCAAATAGCACTAAAAAACGATAGGGTGTTGATTTCACTTAGATACACAGACCCAATTCATAGAATCTATTACCCAAGTTCTAATTCTTTTTATTGAAAGTTAGAATTCCCTAAGTTGTTTGGTACTCCTTCTTAGGTTATACCACCCCACCTATTCCTATTAACCTTCCGAACCCAAAAATTGAAGTTTAATAGTTCAAGGTCTCTTAAGCTTTGTGGAATTCTATCTAGATTTTATAGATCGCGATTATCTATTTCTAGTTTTCGCTTAATCTAGGGTATTTATCCCAAGAGACACATATCACAAATCACTTCGCAGTCTCATTGTGAACAACACACATTTGAATGGTGATCAGGCATCCAAAAGTCATTAAGCAAAGAGTTACACACTCAATCATGAAATTAAACTCAAAGTAAATCAATTCATATAAATTTGAATAATTGTGTTACGTACCAATTTTGATAAAGGGTAAATGTTAATTAAATTGTATTTTAGGTGTTTTCTTATGGATTTATTTGTTAATTAATATTGAGTTTATCTCAATAATTTAAATAAATTAGATTAGGATATAGATAAGTTTTTTTTTAGTTGAATAAGTCAGCCATGTATTTAAGATTCTTTAGCTGGGGTTGAACATGTGTTTTGGTTTGTTTAAGTTGTTTAACGTGTTTTGCTATATAGTAGGGAAGTATGGTTGTAAGCTCCCATGTATTTTCTAGATATCTATTGGAATGAATATGATGATTATTTGCATAAAAGGTTCTATTTGAACTCTGGAGGTTTCTAGCTCCCTCAATTGAGCAAGAATTGCTTTCTTCTCTATTTAATATCAACATAGGTCGAGGAAAGAAAACTTCTTCAAGCACGTATGTATAACATTGTATCAAAGTTACATCAAACCTAGCTAAACAACTCTATTCATACTAAAAATAAATAAATAAATAAATAACAAAAACAAGTTGAATCAAGGTTTATCATTGAAAAACAAGCAAAAGATGGAGAAATCTTCTCTAATTTGAAGCCCAAATCTTCAATAATCTTCTCCTTCCAAGAGTTGCCTTCCAAATGACAAACCAATAGTAGGTGCCCTAAAGCCAATCAATTATTGTAGAATTGACTCTTTTTAATAATGTTCAGTAATCAATAAAAGACATTTTATTCTATATCGTATAAATCATAATGGTATTATTGATATATGTCCTTAGGATGGTACAACCGTGACGAGGGTATCAAGTGTTTCAAATCTTGATAGTGAGAACCTATGATCACATATGGTGGCCATTCTAGAAATGTCTGTAGCCCTAGCATTTTTCTGACCAAGGAAATAGATAATACGGTATGGCTATCATAGTGTTGAACGACCCTCTTAAAAGGCAATGACTGATCTCACTTGTAAAGGTTGTTTGCCAACAACTTGGTGCAACACATGGGTGCTTGCTGTAGGCAAGTTCACTGGACTGGTCCACCAGAGGATTCCATGTAGATGGTAACCCTAGTGTCTATGGAATAAATCTTCTAACGAATGGTGGTGCATGTGATCCTTAGACTTGAGATCACCGAAGTGCCTTGTACACCGATCACCGATTGGTGTAGTTTGACACTAGCCCAACGTAGTTCTATTTAAAGCTATCAATATGGTAGTGATTGGCTACATCGAGGAGTGTATCAAGACTATGATGGATCAACAAAGGATTCATCACTCCTGGGTACGGGAAAAGTTATCTAACGGCACAATTCTGTGAATGGCAATGATACTAATGTTATGGCCACAGTGGGATTGAGTTGTTGCTCAATCCAATTTATTATTCTAGTCATTGGTCTAGTACTTGAATACAAAGATATCGAGGATAACTAAGGTTGACACTATTTCTGTACCTCAGCCTCGATGAGGTAACAGATGATAAAAGGATTTGATTATACGGTAACCATATCCTTGATAGGTAGTTGTTTCACTGAATCCAAATCTATTGGTTGGTCTTGATGCTTTGCTAGGGGCCAATCTTGGTCTGTTTGTAATGAGACGATTGATTGGTGTCAATCGCGATACTACTCATTGTTGATATGATAAGGAGCCTACGGGTCACACACTTAGAAGACAGTTTAAGGATGGTAAATTTTGGAAAGGTATATTCGTGTTTTGGATGAATGGACTTATTGGTAATTTTGCTGTGTAATTAAATTTATTGAGGTTGTAGCCAATGTCTAATTTTATTATTGGAGTAATTTAGCAAAATTATAAATTTAATTATTAGAGTTAATATTAATATTTAACTAAATAATTAAATAAGGGTTAATATGCATTTCTACCTGAGTTTGGGTTGTTGCTAAACTTTGGGGGTGAAATGGATATTTGCTTTATTATTTAAAGCAAGAAAAATTAGGTTTTACTAACCTAATTCATTTTTTCCATGGGTGAGAGGTTTCTGAAGAGAAAGTCTCTCTCTTCTTTTCTTTACACTCAATCTTCCAAAATCCGTACTCCTTAAAGCCAAGAATTAATTCTAGCAAAATTAATTCTTGGTCATTGGCGTATTGTCTTCATGTGGACGACATGAGTTCGATTCCATTCTCGAATCAGTAGCAAATCACATTCAGAGACATTGACAAAGCCTTCAATCACAGGGATAATCGAATTCTTGTATGGATTTATGTTATTTCAATTTAAGCATGTAAAATATGTATATATTAAACCCTGATCTAAGCGAAATCAGAGTAATCGATGGGCAAAAAGTTTTGTTTTTCCACTGCCATTGTTCATCGATTACTAACAGTGGTATCAGAGCCTAGGGTTTTGATTATATATATATTAACTATGTTTTTTATTGATTTCCTAAATTGATTGTTAGAAAATGCGTGTTTGGGTTTTTTAATCTGTTTAAATTGTTTAAATTGATTAAGATATAAACTGGGTTTGTTGAGGAATTCCCATTGGACCGATTTTGTTTTACGCGTGCATGAACAATATTTTGGAATTGCGATTTGCGTTGTAGCGTCGAGCTTTGTAAACCTGGAATACGTAAACACGTCGCGGTGCAATAAAACTTTGCCGCGACGTGATTGCGGGATATGTTAAGCAACTGAAACGCACGAATAGGCTACGGCAAAATAAAACTTTGTTGCGGCGTGATCGCGTAATTGCATGATTTGAGCCATGGCGAAATAAAACTTCGCTGCAACATGAAAGCATCGTAAAATTGCACAACATGAAAATGATGAAATAACGCGTCAAATCGTAAAACTACGTGATCTCGCCACGGCGTAATAAAATTACACCATGGCTCGAATGCATTGTCAAAGCGCGAGTTGCTGGATTTGCGTCATGGCGAAATAAAACTTCTTCGTGACGCATATTCATTCTTACGCTGCGTCGTGGCATACTAAAACTATGTCGCGGTGTGAATGTTGTTGTAGCATTTTTACAATGCTAGACCAATACGTAATTCTGCAAATTCAAGAGGGTAATTTTATAAATCAACCCACCCAATTCAAAATTGATTGTTTTGAATGTATGCAACAATTCTTGTTTGAAAAATTACATGGTGCCCGGTACATGAGCGTTAGAGCTATGGTGAATGTTTTAAAATATATTTTTGGGTATGTATGATTGTAAATATTTTAAATTGGGCTTACGTGCCTTGCCTTTCTCCTCCCTTCTTGATGTACATTCTTTTCTCATCTTACTCCACTCAAATGTAACTCGAGGTTTCTAAATTTATTGATGTAAAATTAGTGTAGAATTAATTTCACTGTAAATTTAGTATGATGTATTTTGTAATGTACTTGAAGATGGAGCAAGGACGAAGCGACCATACTTGAAGATTCAAGATATTTACTATAGGATCCCTAGGTGACCCACCAATTCCTCTCAGCTCAAGGAACTCAGTTTTAGTTAGGCCATGCATGTACCGACATGTTTCCTTAAATGCTTAGAATGCATGCTAAGGGTGTATGTTGTAACTATAACATGCTAATAAAGATAAAACTAGTGAGACGTAAAATAAAGCCCTTAAATAAAGTATATTAAGTCATAAGTAAGCCTTCCATCACCATGGGTTTAATCAAACCACTGTTCGTTGGAACCTTGTTTGCCAAAGCGAAGGGTACACTTCTACCAGTAGGAGGTTAAATTTCATTGGAGTTTTCCTTAATGGTGATGGTTCGACTTAAATGATATGTTTTGCTTGTTCGCCAAAGCGAAGGTTGATAAGCATATAATAGGCATAGTAGAGAAGTACACTTGTTGTGTGTATGTGGTGACATGTAGTGTCCACTCTACTGATACTGAGAATCACACTTGAGGACGATGGCTTCGGCCATTGAATTGTGCGATTGGCTTGTTGGCTTGTTTCACATTTGAGGTTGGTAGTGGGAGCTATCAACTAGTGCGGATTAAGTTTGTTGGCCTACTTAATCAACCCATTTTGGCTTGTTCACCAAAGTAAAGGTTTGAAATGGGCTAGATGGGATCTCAGTCCACTAGGAAAGCCAACGAGCTTTTCCAAGTTAATAGTGAGGGCTATTGGCTTGAGGAAAATAGTGGGAGCATTTTAATAAAAGACCTTATTACATAATAATGAACATTATAATGACTTTTAGTTTTTTGCATTTGTAGATTCACCAATATGAGCAATACCAACCTACGATTGATAATCGAGAAAGAAAATAGGTTGGATGGATCTAATTTCTCAGATTGGTATCAAAATCTTCGGACTGTATTAACATTCGAAAATAAATTATATATCCTTGAAAAAATTTATATGGTTGAGCTTGATCCTGATGCCACTCGGGAAGTAAATGACACTTATCAAAGGTTGCTTGATGATGTTGATAATGTTCAGTGCATTATGCTAGCATCGATGACACCTGAGCTGCAAAAGTAGCATAAGAATGATTGGCTATAGTGCAAGTGGGAGATTGTTAGAGTAGATGCCCTAGAGCCAATCAATTATTGTAGAATTGACTCTTTGTAATAATGTTCATTAATCAATAATAAAAGGCATTTTATTCTACATCGCGTAAATCATTATTATTGCAATATGTATTGATATATGTCCTTAGAATGGTAGAACCGTGACGAGAGTATCAAGTGTTTCAAATCTTGATAGTGAGAACCCTATGAGCACATATGGTGGCCATTCTAGAAACGTCCGTAGCCCCAGTATTATTCTAAAGTAAGGGCACAGATAATACGGTAAGGCTATCATAGTGTTGAATGACCTCGCGAAAGGCAAGGATCGATCTCACTTGTCAAGGTTGTTTGGTGACAACCTGGTGCAACACATGGGTGCTTGTTGTAGGCGATATACCGCAAGAAGTTCACTGGACTGACCCACCCAGAGGATTCCATATGGATGGTAACCCCAGTGTTTATGGAACAAATCCTCTAACGAATGGTGGTGCATGTGATCCTTAGACTTGAGATCACCGGAGCGCCTTGTGCGAAAGATTGGACAGCTTTGACACTAGCCGAACGCATCTCTATTCAGAGCTGTCAGTACGGTGGTGATTGGCTATATCAAGGAGTGTATCAAGACTATGGTGGATTGATAGAGGATTCGTCACTTCCGGGTACAGGAGAAGTTATCTCACGGTGCAATTCAGTATATGGCAATGACACTAAAACTATGGCCACAGTGGGATTGAGTTGTTGCTCTATCCAGATTATAATACGGGTCATTGGTCCAGAAACTGAATATATAATATCAAGAGCAACCGAAGGTTGACACTATTTCTATGCCTTCGTCTCGTCGAGATAATGTATGATGAAAGGATCGAATTGTACGGTAACCATATCGTTGACAGGTTGCTACTTTGCTGAATCCGAACCTATCGGGTGGCCATGATGCCTTGCTAGGGGCCAATCTTGGTCTGTGTATAAGTGAGACGATTAATTGGTGTTAATCGTGATACTATACACTACCAGTATGATGAGGAGCCTATGGGTCACACACATAGAAGATAATTTAAGACTCAGGAAGAAAGAAGGGCGTTTTGCTGCTTTTTTGGGCGAAAAGGTATTTTGGTAATTTCACAGTGCAATTAAATTTGCTGAGGTCGTAGCCTTTATTTAATTTGTTAGAAAAAATTAAATAAGTGAAATTCCGTTTAAATATATGTTCGCATATATTTAAATAAATTATCATTATTGTTAAATGTATATATATATATATATATATATATATATATATATATATATATTAATTGATTTTAATTGAAATAATGATGAATTAAATTAAAATATCTAATTGGGAGAGTTTGGCAAATTTGGGGTGTTTGGGTTGGAGCTCAAGCCCATTCCATATGAGAATAGGGCAACTAAAATAACAACTATAAAAGAAAAGGTTTTAGTTGAAAAATGTAAGTGTGTGTTATTTTATTCATTCTTTAATTTTGAAAAGAAAAACCTCTAGCCAAAAACTCTCCCATGCCACTTTTACTGTTCCATTGAAAAACAAACACTTTTGTTTTCTTCTTGATTTCTTAAGGCCAAGGAGGATCTAGCAAATCCCTCCTTGGTTCTTGTTGATTGTCTTCGTGTGGAGCTCTACGGTTCGATCCTATACTTGGATTGGTAGCAAACACGTTCAGAGACAATATTGGTGGAGCCTCCAACGTGGGTATGAATCTAAACCTTTGGATTTATTTTTCTGCAGATTCTTATAAAATATAAACTGTAATTTTCTATGCCCTGATTTTTGGGTTCTAAGGAACGATCCATGGTTGTAATTTTTATTTTCCGCTGCGCAACCGGGCCGTTTCCTAACACTCTGGTGGGTCAGTTCAATGAACTTGCTGCGGTATAATCGCCTACAGCAAACACCCATGTGTTGCACCAGGTTGTCACCAAACAACCTTGACAAGTGAGATCGCCACCGCCTTTCGACAGGTCGCTTCAACACTATGATAGCCTTACCGTATTATCCGTGCCCTTACTTCAGAATAATACTAGGGCTACGACGTTTCTAGAATGGCCACCATATGTGCTCATAGGGTTCTCACTATCAAGATTTGAAACACTTGATACCCTCGTCATGGTTCTACCATTTTAAGGACATATATCAATACATATTGCAATAATAATGATTTACGCGATATAGAATAAAATGCCTTTTATTATTGATTAATGAACATTATTACAAAGAGTCAATTCTACAATAATTGATTGGCTCTAGGGCATCTACTCGAACATAATCGATCAAGACAATCCTGAAACACCCTGTTCATTAAGTCCATAAAGATTGCTAGGGCATTAGTTAACCCAAAAGGCATCACCACAAACTCATAATGCCCATATTTGGTTCGAAAAGCAGTCTTGGCAATATCTTGCTCTGCAACCCTTATTGATGATAACTCGACCTCAAATCAACCTTTGAAAACATTACTGCTCCTATTAGTTGATCAAACAAATCATCTATGCGAGGTAATGGGTATTTATTCTTCACTGTCACTTTATTTAACTCTCTGTAATCTATACACATCCGTAAATATCCATCTTTCTTTTTCACAAACAAAATTGGAGCACCCCAGGGAGAATGGCTAGGTCGAATAAAACCTTTATCTAAGAGTTCCTAAAGCTGCTTTCTCAATTCCCCGCTCGCTGGGGCCTTATCCGATAAGGGGTGGGGCTTTAGAAATTGTTGCGGTCCCTAGTGCCAGTTCAATACTGAATTCTACTTCTCTTTCCATAGGTAAACCCGGCAAATCTTTCGAAAATACATCTAAGAACTCCCGAACTGCTGGCATATTCTAAATCTCTGGTTGTGGGATATCACTACTGTGCACTACATGAGTAATATATCCTGAGCACCCTTTTCTTAACATCTTTCTGGCCTTCACACTGCCGATTAACATACTAAGTTGGTGACCCTCGCCAAAATTAAACTTATCTCCATCATCAAGATTAAATCTTGCTCTCTTTCTTCGACAATCAATCTTTACTCCAAACCTCCCTAGGAAATCCATGCCTAAAATAACATCAAAATCAGGCATATCAAACACTATCAAATCCACTAGCAACTCCCTTCCATGGATCACTATGGACTCCCCTAGAAGCATCTCTTGAGTTACTACACTAACACCATCTGGTAACTCTATCTTAATGGGACAATCCACTCTAATAGGTTTTAAACCTAATCTCTCTAAAATCCCACGTGTAATGAATGAATGTGTGGCTCCAGAATCAATTAATGCATAAAGAGGAACTGAATGAAATAATAATTGACCAGTAACTACGGATGGGCTAGCTTCAGCTTCACTTGTTGTGTGTACGTGGTGACATGTAATGTCCACTCTACTAATACATAGGATTACACTTAAGGACAACGGTTTGGGCCATTGAATTGTGTAATTAGTTTGTTGGCTTAGTTTACATTTGAGGTTGGTAGTTGGAGCTATCAACTAGTGTGAATTAAGTTTGTTGACCTACCTAATTGACCCATTTTGGCTTGTTCGCCAAAGTGAAGGTTTGAAATGGGCTAGATGGGATCTACGTCCACTAGGAAAGCTAACAGGCTTTCTCGGGTTAATAGTGAGGGCTATTGGTTTGAGGAAAATAGTGGGAGCAATTATGTAATAAAAGACCTCATAAAATAATGATAAACATTATAATTTGTTTTTCTACACTTGTAGAATCATAAAATGAGCAATAACAACCTTACAATGCATTAGATAATCAACACAGGCTGGATGGTAGTAATTTTTTCAAACTGGTATAGAGATCTTCGAATTGTACTTGAGTTTCAAAGTAAATTATATACCATTGATCAGGCCATACCTCAAGAGCCTGCCGATGACATCACTTGAGAAAAGCGAGATGTTTGCCAAAATGTCTAGATGATACTAACACAGAACTTATTAAGTATATTATGTTAGCATCAATAACATCTTAATTGCAAAAGTAATATGAAAACATGGATCCTTCTACCATGATTTTATACCTTCAACATAATGAAAGGTATGAGGTGTTGAAATAGCTGTTAAGGTGCAAAATGGATGAGCGTTCTGAAGTTGGCCCTCATGCAAGATGATTAGGTACATTGAAAGGCTTGAGACTTTAGGTTGTGGTTTGGACAAAGACTTTGCAATCGACTTAGTCTTGTAGTCCTTACCTGATTCTTATTCTCAGTTCATAGATAATATGAGCACGAAAGAGAAAACTCTTTCTAATCTCCTAACCTTTACAAAGACTGTAGGGCAAGACATTAAAAGTCTAAACTAGTGATGCTAGTTGTTGCTAACACTAGTAGAGGAGCGGTCGAAGGAAAAGGTAAGGCTAAGTCCAAACCCAAACCCAAGTCCAAACCTTAGGATACTCTTAAGTCTGGGGGTGACATCAACAAAGGTGGGAAAATAGTTTGCTTCTACCGTGGCTGTTAGAGTATGTGCTCTAGAGCCAACATTTTAGCTCTTGTAAACTCATTTTATAAATGAGCAAAGGCAATGCTTATTTATGAGCATATATACTATAGCATATATTTACTTAGTGTAAAGAAAATAGTATATGTGCTTAGAAAGGTTGAAACCAGTGACAAGGAATTAAGTGTTATAAAACTTAATTGTGAGAATCCTATGAGCACAAATGGTGGCCCTTCTTAAATTGTCTGTAGTCATAGTATAAATTTGATCAAGGACACAGATTATACAAAGAGACTATCACCATGTTGAACGACCCTATCAAAAGGTAGTGACAGATCTCACATGTCAAGGTTGGGGACATCAACCTAGTACAACGCATGGGTGCTTGCTTGTGCAAGTACACTAGACTGACCCATCAGATGATTCTATACAAGATGGTAAACCTAGTGTCTATGGAATATATCCTCTTACAGATGGTGGTGCATGTGGTCCTTCGACTTGTGATCACTAGAGCGGCATGTGTATATATTGATGTGATTTGACACCAACCCAATGTCATCTCTCTTAAGGATTACCAAAATGGTGGTGATTGGTTACATCAAGAAGTACACTTGGCTATGGTGGATCAACAAAGGATTCATCACTCCTTGTTACAGGAGATCTTCTCTCGACGAGATATTTGGTTAAGAACTATGACCTCAAATCCATGGCCACGGTGGAATCGAGTTGGTGCTCAAATCCAATTTTATATAGTCATTAGATTCGAGAACCAAATATAGAACATGTCAAGGTAGCATTTTGAGGTAGACACTATTTATGTACCTCAAACCTTGATGAGATATAAGATGATGAAATTGATCAAATTGTATGGTAACCATGTCGTAGACAAGGAAAGCCTAATCGCTGATTCTTTGCCTACCGAGGAATCATGATGCCTTGTTGGAGGCCAATCTTGATTGGTGTACGAAAACATTAATTGATTGATGCCTAATTAATTATCGGGACATTGTTGACAAAGTAAGGAGCCTTCGAGTCACATACATAAAAGGTAGTTAAGTGAGAAATGGAAACAGAAAGACAATCTTGTCCTTAGGCCAAAAAGGGTATTTCGGTAATTTGGGAGTCAAGGGCATTTTGGTAATTTTTCTAAGGGGTTGACGCCATTATCCAATTTATTGGAAGAGAATTTAGCAAAATTGGAATCATATTAATTTTAATTAATTTGGAAATATATATATTTAATTTAATATGTATTAAAAACCAAAATATTATATATATATATATATATATGGATTAAATAAAAGCATTTATTTAATTAGTTTATATATATTTATGGAATTAAATAAATAGTGTCAGTGTTTTAATAGATCAAAGAATGATGCAGCGGAAAACAAAAATTTACCGATTAAACACTATTAAGCCCCGAAACACAAATATGAGTATAACGATGTTCATACGCTATAAAATAAACAAGACCCATGAAAGAATTAGAACCATACCCACATTCAGAGGCTGCACCACTTTTTTAGGATCCGGATGAAAAACCCTTATGATCCAAGTATAGGATCGAACCATCGGTATCCACACAAAGGAAAGGATCAACATAAGAGATTTACTAGATCTTGATTGTGAGGACTAAAGAAGATGTGAGTTTTTGGGTTGAGAGAAAAATCTCTCAGTGAACCAAAATGCTCTCCATGACCAAGAGAGGAAAATGAGAGAGTGTTATTTGATTTTAGGGAAAAGTGCCCTTTTATAAGGTTGCCCTAAAATCCCTTGAAGGTGTATTTACAAGAATACCATTCCACTAAATATTTCATTAGTTTCCATGATTCCGGAAAAAATCATATCCTAGGTATTTCCCCGTTATTATTTTTATCAATTAATAATGCTCTTTCAATATTTAAACCATATATACACCGATATATATATATATATAACTAATCTTACATCTTAAATCAAATACTGGATTGGATCCAGGCAACAAACCTTTCCAACAAATTTAACTGCTCTATAAGATTTACCAAAATACCCCTTCGTCAATAAATGATGAAAATGCCTATCACATAATCTCTTCTTTAGTTTGCCTTTTATGTGTGTGACCCAAAGGCTCCTTATCATGTCGGTAGTGTGTAAAATCGCGATTGACACCTTATCAATTGTCTCATTACACACAGACTAAGATTGGCCCATAGTAAGGCATTAGGGCCACTGGACAGATTCAGATTCAACGTATTTCGCTACTTGTCAACAGTACGGTTACCATGCAATCAAATCATTTCATCATCTATTATCTCATCAAGGTTTGAAGCATAGAAGTAATGTTGGCTTCAAATATAAACCACCTTGACCTATTTAGATTCGGTTATTTGACCAATCGACCAATCAAGCTCCAACTTGATTCCACTGTGGCCATAGATTCCAAGGTCGTTGTCCTTCATCAGAATCTCACTGAGATAATATCTCCTGTACACAAGAGTGATGAATCCTTTGTCAATCCACCATAGTCGTGATGTACTTCTCGATTTACCCATTCACTCCTATACTGATAACTCTATCAGGATTACTTTTGGTAAGTGTCAAACTATACCAATAGGTACACACGACGCTCTGGTGATCTCAAGTCTAAGGACCATATGCACCACCATCTGTTAGAGGATGTATTCCATGGACACTAGTGTTACCATCTATATGGAATCCTCTGATGGGATAGTTCAGTGAACTCATGAATCACAAGCACCCATGTGCCAATAAGATTTTATTCTTCATAAATCGCCGTGTTTATTTTTTATAATATCTCTATTTATATTCGGACTATTTGTTTCCTATTCTCATTTAAATAAAACAAAGCAATATATATTCTTATGTAAATTAACAAAAATTTAATCACACAACTACAATGCTCAAATAAAGCATAAACAATATTTAATAGCTATTTAATAAGAATGTTAGACAACAGTAGTTATGAGAATGTTAAAGAATTAAACACATTCAACAAATATCAATCTAAATATATTATAATCTCAATTAACAAAACGTATAAATAACCATTCCTATTACATATTTAAAAAAACTTCTATACCATTATTAATTGAACAAAATCCCTATAAAACCCCTTTCCAGTCAGGTATCTTTTGAATATCACTCAATGAGAATCCATGGGACATATGTCTGGAGAACGAGTTGTATTTAAGAAAAAACCTGTGCAAGAATAATAATAACAATACTACTACTACTACTACTACTACTACTACTACTAATAATAATAATAATAATAATAATAATATCCAAAACATTCATATAAGATGTCCCGTAGGATCCAAACTTATACTTTCAAAAACTTTAAGAATTTATCTAGAAATTAAACAGTCAAAACATATTTATAGGGTAGATGTTTCCAAAGGTGTTTCACAAACATTTGTTATTTACAATATTTACATCAAGATAAAAACATCAGGATGACAATAAATCATCTCCCCTCACGTGTAGCCCCGCTGTATCTAGCAACCTTCGTTTCTGGTCTACGTGCGAAGCAATCAACATTGAAAAAGTGAGCGCTAATTGCTCAGTAAGGAATGATCCAATTTATTCTAAATGTGCTATCTGACTTTCATTTAAACATATTTATTAACACACCACTTATCTTTTACATCTAGGTATGCATCCCTTTTTTTTTTTTTTTTAACTAATTCATATACTTTTCATCATTTTATCCCATGGCCATATAAAACATCAAGTGTACACATATGAGCAAGTATGTAAACATAGTGCATGTAGGAACCATGTCATGGCAAGCGTGGAATTACAACAAAAAATCTTGTCATGGCATGATCCCCTTACCCAAGATCACGATTCAAACTGAATAATTAACATATCAAACCATACAAGGTTATGTGATTTACCTCCGTTGGTGGCTTCTCCTCTAGATCTTTCAAACTAGTCGCTATCAATCCAACGTAGGATTGAATCCGTCGGTATCCACACAATGACAGACTCGGGATCACCTTAGGATTAACTGCTAGACCAATCAGAGTGCTTAAGGGAGGTGGCAAAATTTAGAGAGAGAATTTCTCTCTAGGGTTGGCCGCAGCTAGGGTTTTAGGAGAATTAATTTCGCTATTCAATTTGCAAAATTAAATTTATGAGAATTCCTCTTTTAAATCAAGACCCAATGACCCTTCACATAGGCAATCCCAAATAAGAATCCAATAAGGATTGTAAATCCTTAATTCCTATTTGGATTGGATTGCAATACTTTTAATTCCTATTTGAATTGGATTGCAATCCTTGATACAAGGGATTAGAATATCTCCTAAAGATATGCTCCTTAAATATGAATCCCAATTAAATAAATATTCCTATTTATTTTACATATTCTAATTAAATAAATGTTACTATTTATTTAATCCATATATATTTATCATATTTAATATATGGGTTTTAATATATATTTAATTAAATTAAATATATATATTTGATTCGTTTCATCATCTATCTTTTATCTCATCAAGGTTTGAGGTACAGAAATAGTGTCTACCTCAAAAACTACCTTGACATGTTCTATATTTGGTTCTTGAATCTGACGACTCTAACATTGGATTCGAGCACCAACTTGATTCCACCGTGGCCATGGATTTGAGGTTGTAGTTCTTTAACCAAATATCTCGCGGAGATAAGATCTCCTGTAACCAGGAGTGATGAATCATTTGTTAATCTACCATAGCCATAGTGTACTTCTCAATGTAACCAATCACCACCGTTCTATTAATCCCTAAGAGAGACGACGTTAGGCTGGTGTTAAATCACATTGATATTTACGCACGACGCTCTGGTAATCTCAAGTCGAAGGACCACATGCACCACCATCCGTAAGAGGATATATTCCATAGACACTAGGTTTACCATCTTGTGGAATCCTTTGATGGGTCAGTCCAGTGTACTTGCACAAGCGAGCACCCATGCGTTGCACCAGGTTGATGCCTACAACCTTGACATGTGAGATCTGTCACTATCTTTCAATAGGGTTGTTCAAAGTAATGATAGTCTCTCCATATAATATGTGTCCTTAGTCATATTTATACTATGACTACGGATGGTTTAAGAAGGGCCACCATTTGTGCTCATAGGGTTCTCATAATTAAGATTTATAACACTAAATTCCCTCGTCGCTGGTACCAACCTTTCTAAGGACATATACTATTTTCTTTACACACAGTAAATAGATGCTACAATATATATGCTCATAAATAAGCGATGACTTTTATTCATTTCTTTGAAATGATTTTACAAAAGTGACAAACATGCAAAGTTTAATCCTTCTCAAGTGCACGAGTCGCAATTGCAACATAGTGCATGAGTAAGGGTCGATCCCACAGAGACTGGAGATGCTCTCGAGATCCTAGTAACTATGCCTTGATGAATCAAAACAACAGGAATTGAAATAAACAAAACATATAAACGACATTAAAGTTAATCTAAATCTAACTATCTACAAAGAACCCTGGGGCTCTAACTCCATCATAATTATTAAGCTACGTGTTCATCATCAAACTATTGTTCTCCCCACTCCATTGTAGGGTTCATACATCATCGGGTTCAACCTAGAACTTTTCTCATTCAAACTAGCTAGTGGCGTGTAGCTTAGTCTAAACAACGAAGGAACCAATTCGCATAGACACAAATCATCCATTCACAGAGCTAATCAAGATAGGCACGATGTCTCTCGTTTCTAAGGTAATTCTGCAGCCATTCAGAATAACCTAGTGTTTCCATCAACTAAACTAGCTAGTGGCGTGTAGCCTAGTCTAGTAACGAAAACCCATTAAGCACAAGACAATCTTAAAGACAATAACAAATCTATACCCAGGTAGGGCTACAAAACAATCATTCCACACCCAATCTTGTCTCATACAATCAATCAAATAACATCAAGGTTGATCAGGCCCTAACATCAACTAAAGATTGAATTAAATGCAGTGAATGAATCTAGATCATAATAGAATGGATCAAACAAATATAATAACAATAAAACACAAGCCTTCAATTAGATTACATCAAATCCCTAGAAACATAAAGGAAAATAAACAACAAAACCTAGAACCATAATCATGAGGAACAAAAGAGAAGGAGAGGAAGAGAACCTCCTCTCATCTCCAATCTCCACCTTTCCAAGAAGCCCCAAATGTATTATCTCCCTAAATGTGTATATCAAACCTCAAAACTCTCTAAAATGGGACTAAAGCAGCCTTTATATAGTTTTTAGACAAAATGGCAAACTTGTAAATACTGGTAGCCGAAATTGGGGTTGGAAATGCGACATTTTTGCATTTTGCACGATTTATGCTGCGGCTTAGTTTAATTGAGCCTCGGCTCATTTTAATTGTGCCCCGGCACGTTTACACCGCAACTCAGTTGAATTGCGCCCTAGCTCATTTATGCTGCGGCTCAGTTTAATTGAGCCACAACGCAAATTCGGAGTTTCACACTTTACTTCTTGTCTTGATTTATCCGCACTCGAATGAGTCTAGGACGTCCGAACACCAACAGAAGCATGAATAATCCATTCTTTTGCACCTAAAAACCTGAAAAACACACACAACCTGTGATTCCGGAAGATAACGAAACATGCAAGAATTCACATCATAAATCATGCATTAAACCTTAAATTCCTTATAGTTTCACCCCCAAATCACTAAATAAATATACATTTCCAACACTCAACAAAAAGCTAAATTGTTGGCTCTAGTACACCTACTCTAACAATGCATACACATCACATGTCAGGACATAACATCTAAATATCATCTAACATGAGTATAAATCATCTCATAATGTAAATAACATCATAACTCATGTAATGCAACTAAATGCATATGAATCATCCAACGTCTAGCTGATCGGACTTTTCTTAGCATCTTAAGCACTTCATATCATCTAGCCTCAAATTCATCTAAAGCTCATATCTTTGGAGGCGTGCTTACATGTTACTTAGCATCTAAAACATATATTCATCTTTTCCTAACTAGTATATCAGGATATGCTTATGTGTTTTCCATCCTGTCTATATGCATCTCTAACATCTTATGGCATGTAGATACATGTTTTATTGAGCTTAATACTTTTGATTCATCTATGGATTATCAATCCATTTATATTACCTCTTGCTCACATTCATCATCTTAAAACATATATTACATTGCATCTTCATGCCATTTCATAACATTAATCATGCATTTGCATCCATGACCATGTATATTTTTCAAAGATCGTCTAACCAGTGGGTAAACATTAGTACATGGCTTAGTTACAACAATACATTAATAATCAATTAATAATCATAAGAATTAATTATGTTAAATCTTAAACTTTAATAACCAGAAGTTTATTCTTTAGGTCATTTTTCATCAATTTCTCAAACAAAATGGCTCTTGGCCTAAACATAAAAATTATAGGGCTATAAGAATCATCTCATTTTGATTTTTATAACCCAAGTTATGGTTGAAACACTGAAGCATGTTTAACATAACCCCTAAACTTGCCAAATCTTATTTTTTCATATTAAACCATGCCATATCAACTTATATTGACAATTAACAAATACGTCAACTTATGGATCAATTAAACCTCCCCTTAATAGTCTTTAACATCTTAAAGGTGTAAGTAAATCGGTGGGTAAACACAGCGAAAACAAATTTTTTTCCCATCAATTACTCTGAATAACCCAAGATCAGGGTCTGATATGTATATTTTACATGCTTAAATTGAAAAGAACAAATATAACAGTAATCCAAACAAGGATCAGAAATCATACGCACGTTTTAAGGCTCCTTCAAATGTCTTTGAACGCGATTTCACTACCGATCCAAGAGTAGGATCAAACTCATGTCGTCCACACGAAGACAGTACAATATATACCAAAGATTGATTTTGCTAGAATCAATCCTTGGCTTTAAGGATTCAAGATTTTGAAGAAAGAGTGAAGAAATGAAGAGAGGAAATATTTCTCTCTAAAATTCACTCACCCACCGCTGAAAAATGAGAATTGTATATCAAACCTATTTTTGCTTTCTTTATATAATAAAGCAAAATATCAATTCCACCCCCAAAGTTTAGCAACAACCCAACTTAGGTGGAATTACACATAGGTCCCTGTTTAATTATTTAGTTAAATATTAATATAAATATTAATGTTAACTTTAATAATTAAACTCGTAACTTTGCTAAATTATTCTAATAATAAAATTGGACACAGGCTACAATCTCAATAAATATAATTACATAGCAAAATTACCAATATGCCATTTCGTCCAAAAGACAAATATGCCCTTCCATAGTTAACCATCCTTAAAATGTCTCCTTAATGTGTAACCCATAGACTCCTCATCATACTGGCAGTGAATAGTATCGCGATTGACACCAATCAATCTTCTCACTACACACAGACCAAGATTGGCTCCTAGTAAGGCATCATGACTATTCGATAGATTCAGATTTAGTAAAATAGCTACCTGTCAATTATATGGTTACCATGCAATCAAATCCTTTCATCATCTATTATCTTATCAAGACTGAGGTATAGAAATAGTGTCAATCTCAGTTATCCTTGATATATTTGTATTCAGTTACTAGACCAATGACCAGAATAATAAATTAGATTGAGCAACAACTCAATCCACTATGATCACAGATTTACTATCATTGTCATTAACTGAATTACACCGTGAGATAACTTCTCTTGTACATGGGAGTGGTGAATCCTCTGTCAATCCACCATAGTCTTGATACACTCCTCGATGCAGCCAATCACTGTTGTATTGATAGCTCTAAATAGAACTACATTAGGCTAGTGTCAAACTACACCAATCGGTGCACAAAGCACTCCGGTGATCTCAAGTCTAAGGATCACATGCACCACCATTCGTTTGAGGATTTGTTTCATAGAAACTGGGGTTACCATCTATATGGAATCCTCTAGTGGGTCAGTCTAGTGAACTTGCTACAGCAAGCACCCATATGTTGCACCAGGTTGTCGGCAAACAACCTTGATAAGTGAGATCAGTCACTGCTTTTCAATAGGGTCGTTCAACACTATGATAGCCTTACCGTATTATCTGTATCCTTGGTCAGAATAATACTGGGGCTACGAACATTTCTAGAATGGCCACCACATGTGCTCATAGGGTTCTCACTATCAAGATTTGAAACACTTGATACCCTCGTCATAGTTCTACCATCCTAAGGACATATATCAATACATACAACTATGATTTACATGACATAGTAGATAATGCCTTTTTATTGATTAATAAATATTATTACAAAGAGTCAATTCCACAATAATTGATTGGCTCTTGGGCACCTACTCCAACAAAAGGAAGTGTAAAACCTAATTCCCATGATCATCCATCATTGCTATAACATTGCAAGTTAAATCAAAAAACACATCGACACTCCTAATAGCAATCATTCAACACCATGTGGCCTCTAATACTATAAGTTTTGCCACAATCAACATCAATACTTCATTTTCTATAATTAAATACAAAACTCATAAAACATAAATATCAATAACTTCATGTATAATGAATTCAAGGCAATAAATAACATTAATGAGTTCAACTACACTTTCCATCAACTAATTCTATGCCTTAAAGCCTTAATTTAAGGTTTCATTAAAATCTACAAACCCTAGCATAATCCCTAAAGTCATGGGAGGTTCATCCTTACCTTTTTGAAAAAATTTCTGCACAATTCTTGCTCACTTGAAGAAAATTAGGCCAATCTTCTTTGATCTGTAGAGAGAGAAAACATGGATTAGAGAAGTTATGGTAGAATTTGAGAGAAAATGGTGAAAGGTTGAAGAAAATGGTTCCTTCTCCTCCCTTGAACGAAATTTATGGATAAAATTTATTAAATTTTCATTTTCAACTCCCTTATAACATGTAATTACCTTATTGGCTCAACTATTTTAATTATCTAACTCATAAGTCCTTAATTTCTCATATAAGGGCAATTTAGTCATTTGACACTAAACATAATTATTACTTAATTAATGCCATTAAATGCAATTAACCCTACTCATCCTTGACTTTTTGCAATGCATATCCATAGGTAAAAGGGGCACCTTTTTATGGATAATTGAGTAATACCGTTCCAAATGAATGGATTATTTTGCCCTTAGTTAGATTTTATGCTTTTTAACATAAAATTAACATCTAAATGACTATTTTGAGTTGGGAACATACTTTTGACATCTTGGGTATTACAATCCCATGCCGAACCATTATTCACTACTTAATTAATATATTATGGCATCAACATGACATTTCCTATTGTTATTATTCGTATGATTTACCATATTGCATAAATGTCATATACATGTTTACCACCGACACCAATCTCTCCTTATAATGTTCTCTAACTTGCATATTTAACAAAATATTTATTACCCTTTCCTTTAAAGTTGCGCGAATAGTCTACTACCGTTTCATATCCCGTTATCCAAAGAGTTATTTACACTTTTTAAATCAACATGTTTATTTATTACCAGTTGTCTATTCATTTTCCACCTTTTCGTATCATATTCTCATATAATAATCCTCTAACATTAATCACCCATTTAAATTGCTTCAAACATTATACATTTTCATTGTTCGTTGCTTCTTCCCAGGTTAATTTGACAATGGCTGACAGAACATCGTAACCAAAAGAGTCTACAATAAAATCAGTAACAACACCAACAACAATAATTCTCCACCAAAGAAACTAAAAGGTATGAACATAGAATCATAAAACGTCAAATGAAACAGTAATACATATTTCCAGTAAAATAAAAACAAAAAAAAACCCTCTCTTGGTATGTCGAAAGTTCGTTTCATGTTTATATTTACAAATTCATGTTATGTTTATTTCCAAACAAATATAAGAAATTGTGTAAATGTACCACTTTCATATATTTATAAAATTTGATTGTATTTGTTTCCCCAATTGATTTAGAAATGGTTAAAGTAACGCCGAAATTGATGAACGTCCTCCAAAAAGTTGACACCAACTTAGACGATCTACATGCTGCTAGACAAAAATTCAAAGAAGTCATTGACCAGATGTTAGACATCATGCAATCTACCATGGTATTATTTATGATATAAACACAAGGGAGTATACATTTGCTGCAAAGGAACTGAAAAATCTTAAGAAAATAAATAAACACCATCAACATCATCCAAATCTACTTCATTGAGTGAAAAACCAATGTGTTAGTGTTTTAACCGATGCAGTGGAAAAACAAAAAATTATCGATTAAACACTATTAAGCCTCGAAACACAAATATGAGTATGACAATGTTCATATGCCATACAATAAATAAGACCCATGAAAGAATTAGAACCATATCCACGTTTGGAGGCTCCACCACTTTTCAGGATCCAGATGAAAAACGCTCATGATCCAAGTATAGGATCGAACCACTAGTATCCACGCAAAGGCAAGGATCAACATAAGAGATTTACTAGATCTTGATATGAAGACTAAAGAAGAAGTGAGATTTGGGTTGAGAGAAAATTCTCTCAATGAACCATTTACTCACCATGGCCAAGAAAGGGAAGAATGAGAGTGTTCTTTGATTTTAGGGAAAAGTGTCCTTTTATAGGGTTGCCCTAAAATCCCTTGAAGGTGTATTTACAAAAATACCCTTCCACTAAATATTTCATTAGTGTCCATGATTCTAGAACAAAATCATATCCCGGGTATTTCCCCGTTATTATTTTTATCCATTAATAACATTATTTCAATATTTAAACATATATACACCGACATATATATATATATATATATATATATATATATATTAAATAAATAACCAATATTACATATTAAATCCAATACGGGATTGGATCCAAGCAACAACCATTCCAGCAAATTTAATTGCTCCGTAAGATTTACCAAACTACCCCTTCGTCAATAAATGATAAAAATACCCCTCACATAATCTCTTCTTTAGTTTGCCTTTTATGTGTGTCACCCAAATGCTCCTTATCATGCCGGTAGTGTGTAATATCATGATCAACACCCAATCAATCGTCTCATTACACATAGACCAAGATTGACCCTTAGTAAGGCATCAGGGTCACCTAACATATTTGAATTTAGCAAATCCGTTGCCTGTCAATAGTATGGTTACCATGCAATCAAATCCTTTTCATCATCTATGATCTCATCAAGGTTTGAAGCATAGAAGTAATGTCGGCTTCAAATATAAACCACCTTGACCTATTCAGACTTGGTTATCGAACCAATTGACCAATCAAGCTTCAATTCGATTCCATTATGGCCACAAATTCCAAGGTCATTGTCCTTCACCGGAATCTCACCAAGATAATATCTCTTGTACAGAGGAGTGATGAATACTTTGTCAATCCACCATGGTCGTGATGTACTTCTTGATGTAGTCAATCTCTCCCATACTGCTAACCCTATCAAGATTACTTTTGGTAAGTGTCAAACTACACCAATAGGTACACACAATGTTCTGGTGATCTCAAGTCTAAGGACCATATGCACCACCATCTGTTAGAGGATGTATTTCATAGACACTGGTGTTACCATCTATATGAAATCCTTTGATAGGTCAGTCTAATGAACTCGTGAATCACAAGCACCCATGCACCGCACCAAGTTATCACCAAACAACATTGACATGTGAGATCACTCACTACCTTCTGATAGTATCGTTCAACGCTATGATAACCTTACCGTATCATTTGTGCCCTAGGTCAAGATAATACTCTAGTTACGGACGTTTCTAGAATGGCCATGTGAAGTGATCATAGGGATCTCACAATCAAGACTTATCACCACTTGATTCTCTCGTCATTGTTCAACCACTCTAAAGGCATATATTAATACATACATATGAAATATGCTTTACATAATATAATCAATGCCTTTTATATATTGAATATCCATGATCCATAGAGTCAACATACAACAATATGATTGGCTCAAGTGCACCTACTCTAACACAATGTACCTATTTCCTTTATAACAAAAGTATATTTGATAAATTTCACTTCAAGTTATTGATTATTATCCATATTCTACTTTATCTTGCTCTCACTATTACTCATAATCAAATCCAACAACACCTATAATATTATCTATGGAAAAAATGTGCTTAAAAATTGTTATTGTTTAACAATTGTTATACCTGAATATAATTGGTTTATGTCATTACAATAAAGTTGTTTACAAACTGTTTCAAAAACATCCAATAAACATACACGCCCAGCTCGCGGGCCTTCCATCTAGTATTTCATAAATAGGACCCCTAATTGTTTGATTTTAACTTTTTTTTCAAGCTTCCCTCGATATGTTATATCGCCTGTTTGTTTGCGGGTGTTGTTAAAATCTGAAGCATGTATTTAATTTGATTGAATTTGAGTGAGAATTAATTAAGCAAGAGCGAAAGACAGCTAGTGTGTTCGTGCAAGCATGTACATGTAGCAAACCTGTACCTCAATTGCGCCAGCTAAACACACTTAGTTAAGTCGTGTAAATGTATTCATGTCTAATCTAAATACAGCTACTAAACTATAAAAATATATTCAATCATATAAATATATATCAAGATAAATATATCTAAAAACGGACAATTATATTGTAGGTGGATAGAAACTCGCTTTCTCTACATGAATCATATTGTTGAACAAGCTTTATAGATAGCATCATTATTGCCAGAAGACAAAAACATGAAATCAAAATATATAGAATGCAGTAAAAAAAACATTGTCTGTGTTACTTAATTCTTGGAAAAAAGATAGAGAACAAATTGTAAAAAGAAAAAAAAAAAAAAAAGGTTAAGAGAACAAATGATGAGGCTCAGGAAGAGTGGAAATCGTGTCTCCGAAGCCAAAAAAGATATTCTTCCAAGCTTTGAATTGAATCAACACTCTTGCTGCAGATGCACTGCTTACTAACATGCTCTTCCTTAGCTTCTTAAATTTCTTCCCAATCTTGAGCTTTAGTCTGCATAATCTGATACGGAGAAATGAGGTTTTTCTTCGAGAGCTAGAATAATCTGCTTTCTCTAAAACTTTGTAGATCAAAAACTGAGTCCGTCGATGCTTCAACTCTTCTGGATCTTCCTTATCCATCTTTGAGTATCCATTTCTTCTCATTACCAAACTCATTTTCTATGGAAGCACAGTAGATGAGAAGAAATCAAAGATAGATGCAGCTAGGGTTAGCTCAATCTTAAGCTTATGAATTGCTTGCTTTATTTATTTATATAGTCAAAACTGGAAAGAATGTGGGGCCTTGAGGAGGTCATACGGTTATGAAAGCAGTGCATGTGCACTAATGTTTGGTTCAAAATTTTAATTAATGAAAATTGTAACCGCCTTAGCCTTCTGAGTTGGCCTTTCATCACTCTCAAAATTGACCCATTCCAACAGGCCCTGCACCAAAAATTAGACCTGGCAAACGGGCAGGCTGGGCGGATATGGTCCGGGTAGCAATGGGTCGTGGGTGGAACGGCTCGCGGGTTCACGGGTGAAAAAATCTCATGGGTCGACATTTTCATGATCCGTATCCGCCCATGCAGGTACAGGTCACCCGTGAAAATGGCAGCAGCATTTTATATTTTTCATATTTTTCACTGTTTTTCCATATTTTTGTTATTTTTTACTGTTTTTTTTTAATTCAAAATTTCAAATTGCATACTAAATTATATTATTTTAAAAACTTGATATAAAATTCATTTATTAAACTTATTAGTTATTAACTTATTATATTAAATAAATGGATGATTAAATTAAATTTAATTAGATTTCACCAAACATTATTAATTCAATATTAATATTTTTCATATTTATATCAAACTCCACCATGTAGATAATAGAAATAATAAATACTAAACATATATAGTAATTACTAATTAGTAAACACTAAACATATAAAATTGTTTAACATTCAACATATATAACATAGTAAACACTAAAGAATAATACATATATAATTGTTTAACCAAAGTACCAAACACACTAAACAAACAAAGCCGCCCTTGATTATGCAATCTCCTTCCCCGGCACTTGACTTAATGGCACAAGCAGCTGAACATCATCAATTTCATCTTCTACAATTAACAAAATATAAGTTAACTATCGTAATATATTAATAAACAAAAATATTAAAACATGTGAAATATAAGTTAAAATGTTACCTTTAACTTCATATCCAGAAATTCATGTCCCTGGTGCATATCAAAGACTCTGCATTCTCCGGTAAAAGTGAACTTCGATATTTACTGAGCACTTTGCTACCAATACTGAAACTGGACTCCGAAGCAATAGTCGTTATTGGTATACTCATCACATCACGGGCCATCATCGAAAGTATCGGGTATTGATCACTATTTGTCTTCCAATGGTCCAGGATATCCAAATTGCAAAATTTGATGCGATCAAACCTTGCCTCTCCCAAATAAGTATCCAATTCGGACTTCTTAGTAGCACTAAAGTCACTCTTGTAGTAGTCAAATTCCTGCACCATTTAAATACAAAATTACAAGAATATAAAATAAAGAAAACCTTATTAATCACAAGAATATAAAAATATTTAGGGAGTATTGACTTACACAAATATCATCTCCAATGATATTAGGATCACTAGCTTGCACGCAAGGATCGCTGGGAACCTCATTGCCACTTAGACCCTCATAAGCAGCAAAAAGCCTATTCAACTCCTGCTTGACCAACTCCAACTTTCTTGTTGCAACTACTGGGCCATCAACTTTTTTGTAACAAAACTCAACAAACTCAAACTTGAAACATGGGTCCAAAATTGCTGCAGTTGCTAACACAACAGTATAAGAATCCCAATATTTGTCAAATTTTCCTTTGATTTGACTTGCCATGGTACTAAGAACTTTATCCTCATTTTCCATCTCTTCGTATAAACGCACTTGAATTCTCCACACATTTCTAAGATACAAGTTTGCTGTCGGGTATTGGGAACCCAAAAAAAGAGTAGTGATCTCATAAAATGGTTGCAAGAACTTGCAAATCCTCACCCCCCATCCCATTCTTCATCTGAAAGACAACTTTTATAATTGGGATCTATCAGTGCCAAATGAACAAACACATGACAGTATATTAACACACTTTCAAGCATTAAATAAGTGGAATTCCATCTCGTGGGAACATCAATTCGCAATCCTTTTGAGCTCATCACACCAATTGTTTTAACAAGTTCTCCAAACTTGATTCTTTTAGCCTCACTTCCTTTAACATATTTCACACTTTCATGAATTTTATGCAAAGCTACGCTACTCACCTTTAACCCTTCTTGGACTATGAGATTCAAGATATGTGTACAACATCGCACATGAAAAAAAGAACCATCACATAATAAAAGATTTTGCACACAAAGTTGACTCCTTAAACTGTCTTCCATTTTATGATTGTTACTTTCATTGTCTAATGTAAGAGAGAAGACTTTCTTTTCAATCCCCCAATCTTTTAAGAAATCATACACTATGTCTGACAAAAGAGCCCCCGAGTGTGGAGGAGGAATATGGCAAAAATTCAGAATTCTACTTTGTAACTCCCAGTTCTCATCAACATGGTGAGCCGTTAAAGAAATATACCCATCAGTGGTACAAGAACTCCAAATATCAAAGTCAAGCATATTCTACCCGAAACCCATCTCTAAAGCAAGCTTAATCCTTTCCTTCTCCCTGTAATATATCTTTAAGCAATCCGCCTTAGCGGTGTTCCTAGTATAATGCTTAACTTCATGATTCAAATACATGTGGACATCCATAATTCGTTATTCTCCACTATTGAATATGGGTAATTATGTTTTATGATTCCTATTGCCATCTTCTCACGATAAATTTCTTGAGAAATCTTCAAACGTCTCAATTTAGTATCACAATCCATCATCATTTGATCTACACTACTAGTAATGGTACGTTTAGGACAACCTTCCATATGGCGCCTTATATTCTTAGTCCCATGACTGGAACTACCATGTGCATAAGACTTACCACAAATCATACACTTTGCCCTCACCTCCCCATTATCTTCTACATATGTTGTAAATTGACCCCAAACATCTGAAACTTTACGTCTTTTTAGACAAACAGTACTACCAGTAGAAGGAAGTTGACCTATGGCTACATTACGACCCGTTCCTAAATCTGTAGACTCCTCCATACCAAGCCAATCTAAAGGACACAACAAAGTATTTACATTTAAATTAATTAACCAATCATAATTCAAAACAATTCGTCCAAAAAAAATAAAAACACTTCCATATATTTTACAAGCAAACCAACCTTACCAAATGACTGGATTTTTCCAACTCAACAATCAACACCCCTCAACTCCAATAAGTATAACCAATCATAATTCATAACAATTCATCAAAAAAAAAAAATATATATTATAATGTGGTATATAATTTGCTCTCAACAAAAATCAAATACACTTTTCAATGCTATCGTATGTGAATACGACAGTATAATTTATATAGGTGTATAAATATATGTGTATGGCTACTTTTATCTATGTACTCACTATTTTATAATCTGCATTGACTATGACTCTGAAAATCTACTGTCGGCCGCATGAACAAATTAAAACAAGCCTTTTTATTTGTTTTTTCTTTAATTATTATTGAGTTTGTTTCCAAATTCTTCAATAAAATTCATGTGTACGCTATCTACTTCAATTTGTCAAACCTTCAATAGTCAGATTAAGGCATGACGATTGATAATATTCCTCTTCTAGTTAACATAATAATAATAATATTGCCCTGCCCTTTCTATATATGTGCATACAAGGAGAGAAGTAAAACAAATAAAACACGAGAGAATAAATTATGAAGAAAAATAAAAAAATTCTGCTACCTAGTTTATATATGTTCTTTTTTATTTGTAAAAATTAAAACCTAATTGAAAAACATTATAATTTTTTAAATGTAACGAGATTAGTTAATCAAAGTATTGATTTTATTTTTGAGCTTATCTTTAATTGAATTGGATACTATTAATAACATTACAAAAAAAAAACCTATCAATTTTTTTAAAAATTTCGGGGAGGATCATCCTTTATTGCCTCTGCCGAATAATCTTATTTGACGGCTATGATATTATCCACGTCCATATTTAATCATTTGTGTAAATATTGAAGAACCAATACTGTATTTATCAATTTATGTGACTTACTGGAGGCCAAAATAAATATTGGTCATCTCATCCACCAAGCTTTACATGTGTGCTTACCTGCCGTGCTGCTACTGCCCTGCTACTGTCTTGTTGTTGTTGCCATGAGAGGAGATCTGCTGCTGCCGTGAGAGAAGACACCTGCTGCTGCCGTGACCGGACTGCTGCTTGCTGTGAGAGAATGGGCTGCCGTGACCTGCTGCTGCTATCGTGTTGCTGGCGCCTGCTGCTGCTGTGAGAGAAGTGAGAGAATGAGGGAGAGTGGAGCTGCTCTGCTGTTGTGAGAGTGAGAGGAGTGGCCGTGGAGCTGCTGTGTGTGAGAGGAATGGTCGTGGTGGAGCTGCTGTGGCCTGTGAGAGAAGAGAATGAGCTGCTGCATTTTTTGTTTTTTTCAGTGATAACTGATAAGTTTTGGTTTAGATTAGGGTTTGAGAGTGACACTTTGAGACTGAGAGAGTGATAAGTTTTAATTTTTTTTTTTTTTTGAATTTCAAATTTGTGGGTCCGCGAGTAGTACCCGGTGCACCCGCAAAAGTCACAGGCGGGTACGAGTACGGGCCAGATTCTCACGGGTCGAGAGGTATGTTAACCGTACCCGCCCATTGGGTACGGGTGGGTAATTGCCAGGTCTACCAAAAATATAGTTTTAAAAACTACTAAATATTATTTATATATAGATAGACCTACTACAGCCATACTATTTTATTAATATAATTAATTGGGTTTATTTGATACACTCTCTTACATGATCATTCAAGCTTATTGTATTCAATATTTTCGAAAACTATTAAAAACCTAATACAATTATTCAAAACCCCACCGAATAAGGAGATTTTAATAATTTAAAGGAATATTTAATTATTATAGGGGTTTTTTTATTTTCGAAAAGTTTGGGCAGTACTTTTTGTTAAACAATACGTACAACCCTCCCCCAATATAGTCATTATCTAGTGAAGATGTTTTGATATAAAATTGGTTAAGATTACATATATTCATCATTCGATTCATTATATTAGGTTAAAATAATATTTTACAACCTAGATTAAAATGGTGTATATACATAATCCTGATAAATTTATATTAGAACATCGTAAATAAAGAATATATATATATATATTAGAACATCGTAAATAAAGAATGTATATATATAGGAGATGGAAGTTGAAGATGGCTTATTTTCATTGTCACCTCTTCAACTTCTAAGCCATTGGATTGTAATAGATCAATGGTTAAAATTTTGTATCAACAATTTAAATCAAAATTTGAAATTAAAGGATCCCAGCCCATATATATATAGGGTCAGGCTATTATAACACAAATATTTTACACAAATTTGTGATACGAATTTATGACCATTGATTCATGATAATACAATGACTTGAAATTGCTTAATTGGTATTAAAAGTTAACCATCTCTAACTTCTCATCCAAATCCGTTGGATTATATTGGATCTATGCTATAAATTTGTGTCTTAAATATGCTGTAAATAGTTTGTGTTACAATATCCTAACCCATATATATGTCTTTTTTTAGTTAAAACATTTATGCAAAATTAAGTATATATGTGTGTGTGTGTGTGTGTCTTTTTTTAGTTGAAACATTTATGTTGTAGTAATTATGCAAAATTATAATAATCTAAAATACTTTGATTTAATATCATAATTTATGAAAAAAAAAAAAAAAAAACCATAGTATCATTGAGTAAACAAAATAAAGGAGCAAAGTTGATGGCTTCAAACCAAATAACCACGCTCTCTTTAGAATATAATATATTGGATAGTAACTTAAAAACTCTAAATGATTATATATCTCATTATTTTAGATCAATAATGGTTAATAACATATAGGACTATACGTTGACCCAATAATTAAATAATAATATTAACTTGATAAAAATCATAATAAATCAAATCAGAATAGTATATTTTTTACAAGTTTGGCGCTGCTTGGGGTAGTGGACTTTGGGGGCTGAATTTTGAAGTCTAAAAGAGAAGCATGAGGCATGCCAAATATGAAAGGGATCAATTTTCCACCGGCTAGATTGATACTTACAAATATTATTAATAAAACATAAAAAATATGAATTATATTGACCAATAAATTAAGAAGAAAATAGTTAGTGTCAACTTGAAAGCGAAGAGACAAAGGTAACAGTGTCTAATTGTTGGCTTTCAAGTGGTTGGGCAGTGGCTTTCTAACGAATCAACTTGCTGGACAGCAACGATAATTCATTCTTCCCACTAATAATGTCAGTCCTTAATTTTAAAGGTAGCTCTAAATGGTTACGTAAATTTTTCGTGAAAGTAATGTGATTTTGTAAGTTGAAAGTGTTCTTTTATTCTGCTTTTTGGGAATCAAATACTTTCGTATGAATTGATGGTTTCTTTATGTATAAAATCAACTTACTAATAAATGTAAATCAAAAGATTGATTATCAATTAAAGCGAAATTTATACTATGATATGATTTTTCTTAAATTATATCTTTTTCAACTATTCAAAATCAAAATCAAACATATTTCATTAATATAATACAATTCTTCCATTTATATCAAAATCAATATCCTTGGACAATTTTAGTCAATAAATTCACTTAAAATTGACCATTGCAATCAATGACATATGTTTTCTTCATGATTCAGCTCAACAGTGAAAATATGTTTAAAGAATAGAAAAGGAGTGTTCAATTCTTTTTTTTTCTTTTTCTTAATGGTAAAAAAAATAATGTAGACTTAATTAAATCTTGATACATTTGAGAAATATAATTATTGAAAAGGAGAGATTAATTTAATGTAAATATCCAATGAATTAATAAAAGGGAGATGATTGAAATAATAAAATTACCTAGACATAGGCATGTCTAGATTCATTGGATTTGAAATACATAAAAATAGGATAATCAAAATGATTTTTATTAAAAGAGATTTTGAGATTTTTTATCATAAATATTCTGGGAAGATAATTTATAATTAATAAATAATTATTAAAGAAAAAGATAAATGCATAAATTAAAGGTTTATCAAAGATAAATGCTAAAAGCAAAATTAATTTATAATTAATTTGGGATTTTAATAATTTGCTTGATAATGTGGGAGATAAATCTTGATGGAAAATAAAATAAAAATATAAAAGCATTTAATAGAAAATGACAAAGGAATTTATCGAAATGCCCTTGTAGGTTTTTTATGCAGAATTGAACGAATCGAAGCGTCTTAATGCAAATAAAATATTTTGAAAGGATTGTGATAGGTTTGGAGACTAGTGACACTTAAGAAATATTTGAAATGAAAATTACGAAGAACATCAAAACATCGTAAAGGCGGAAACATTGTGAATATGCATGATAAAAATATGCCGGAGCACCACTATCGAACGAGGAAGGTCCGTTCAAAATATCTGAGAAGCTTGCAGCAGGAACTTTTCACTTGGAAAATTCGAATGGCTCCGAAATTCCCCGAACTTAGAATGCTGAGCATCTTTAGAGGTATTATCAGTAACCAGTTCGGTCTATAATGCAAATTTTTGCATTGTAATTTTTAGTTTTTCATTGTGATTTTTGTAAAGGTCGTGATTCAATCTGTGTAATTTTGAATTCAACCAAGTTCGATCTATATGTAACAAGTGTCAAATTTATTGCAAGTCATTTACAATTTGTTTTAATTCGTTGTAAAAATATCCAAATTTGTAAGAGTTAATTACAAGTCTTAGCATGGTCGTGTATTGAGAAAGATTGACTATGCAGAAGCTCGTATTTCAAAAGCAAAGAAGATGTCGTGGTAACTCGAAATCTTTTGCTCGAGAAAGTGAACCAATGGTAACTTAAGGTAGAGGTGGTCAAGGACCGGTCCCAAGTATGCCCGGGCTTGGGCCCGTTTGGGACTGGTCCCATTTGGGACCAGTCGCTCATGGGCCTTGGACCGGTCCTAGTCCCATGAGCAATTTTAGGACCCGGACCGGTCCTAGCTTGCAAAATTTCTTTTTTCCCCCTTATCTTTTTTTATATTTTGGGGTCGAAATGAAATTTTGTAGGGGGTTTTAGTAATTTTTAGGGGTAGATTAGTAAGTTTCTAAAAGTTTAATTAATTTTAAAAAATAATAAACAAATTAATAGTTAATTTTAACATAAATGTAATATTCACACATTCACGCTTCACAAATAAACAATTAAATAATTTTTTTATTAAATTATTCATCTTCATCGTCAATAATATTTAGATCATTAAAATCTGTATTCCTAAAGAGTTCGAGTAGTTCGGGATCTTCAGGGTGCTGTTGTAGTCTTCTTTTGTATGAGTCCAATCCCGTAAATACTTTATCACTTCAATCATCTCATTGGTTAAAGAACATCTTCTGTCTTCAATAATCTGGCCACTCGTTGAAAATGTTGACTCAGATGCAATTGTAGAAACCAGCACAGATAAAATGTCACGTGCCATTTGGACTACAATTGGGAATCGACTTTCATGTTGGTTCCACCATTGAAGAATATCCATGTCACGTTTCTCCTTCATCGTCATGTAGGACAGGTCCACTTGTAGGTAGCGATTCAGCTCATTTGGTCCATGTATGTACTAGCTGGAGCTACTACTTCTGCCATGTTCCATATATGTCCACTTGCTCGAATCCTTGATGGAGGTCTGCATCGGGGTCTTGATCGTCTCTCCTGAACGTTCCACTTCCACTTCCATTGTAACTGTTCTCATATAAAGAAAAAAGGCTTTCCAATTTTTGCTTAAAGTCAGTCAAATAAGACGTATAATCATATCCTAAATGCTGGCCTAACTCAGTAATTATATAGTTAACTACGTGTAATTTAAACGTAGGATTTACAACAAAGCCTAATCCATATAAGAATGGAATACCTAACCAATATTTCTGTATTTTTCTTCCATCTTTGAAACCATTTCCCTTAAAACGTCATTATATCTATATTTAGCAAAAGATTTAGCAATTTGATGTAAAATATCTAATACTAAATTAGTAGTCGGATAATAAATACCACTTAATGTATTAGTAGAATCATAAAAAAATTTAAGAAATGAATAAAAAAGTTCACAAACCGCCCAATCATCATAGCTGGCAACTTCTCTGGATAGTGCTTCCGGTTGACAAAATCTGTAATTTGTTTTGCAGTTGGCAAAGCTTTTTCCAACATCAAGTAGGTGGAGTTTTAACGGATAGGCATGTCCATACATAACTTCAACGGTCGAATCAGTGGGTCCTCTTGCCTATAATATTTGATGTACTCCTGTCATCTTTTATTGCTACCGCCGACGATAAATTTGACAGCCGCACGCACCCTCTCCATCTTCGAATGTATAGCATCTAAACCTGCTTTAACAATCAAATTGATGATGTGGCAAGCACATCTTTGGTTAAAAAATTTGCCTTCACCACGCGGATCCAATCTCTTTTCAAATAAAGAGATTGTCGCGGTGTTAGCAGCTGCATTATCAAATGTTAGTGCTATAACTCTATTAGTTAATAGATATTCTTACAAAACTTCAAGAATTGTAAAATAAATAGTGTCAGCACCATGTTTTTCATATAATGGTTTAAAACCCATCAATTTTTGTTGTAAACCCCAATTATGATCTAAGAAATGTATTGTGACAGTTTAAAAATCGGTTTTTGATCTATAAGCCCATATGTCTTATGAAAGTGCTATAGATATATTCCTAAAATTTTGAAATTTGTTTTTAAGTTTATTATTTATTTTGTTTTAAAGTTTTAGTATATCTCTTCTACTTGTACTTCTACTAACAAGGGTATATGCTAGACAAAATTTAGTTTTAATCATGTGAATAAAATAATTAAGGATTTTCAGATAAACAAATGGGAAAGTCCGTAGCAACTATGAATCTTGCTATTTCCTCTCGTGCAACATGTGCATTGTATTGCCATGTTGACAGAGTTGAGGATTGTGGATTAAAATTAAGTTGAGTTTGAAATTGCCTACCTAATCCGGTTGAAGATGTACCAGGTAGTTGCCTTATTTGGGGATGCTTCTTCTCCAAGTGTCGTCGCATCGTCGAAGTCCCCTTCTCAGTGCCAATAATGGTTCCACAGAAATTACATACCCCACACGATTCTTCCCCCTCCCCATTTGTCTTTGGTTGTTTTGATTTGGTGAAATGCCACCATACATTGGACATGACCCTCTTTGACGGTCGGGAGGGGGGTTGGGCTATGCTCGTGCCTGTTGACTTGCAGCTCACATGTGTTTGGCTACACCTCATCCCGACTGAATGTGATTGTGGAATTGTAGTTGCTGCCTCTAGAGGAAAGGGTGAAAATGGATTGAACCCTTCCATTTCTTTGGTGGATGGAACGTAAAACTCATTTGAGGATAATCCTTCGAATGTATCATTTCGGTAATCCATTATGAATTTATGATAAAATAATAAATAATTAAAATGAAAAAAAATTAAATAATAATATGAATAAGAGATGATATTGAAAAATAGAAAATTTTGAATAATATAAATAAATAAATTATACGAATAAATATAAATTGCATGAGAATTTGATTTGAGATTTGGAGTAGAGAGTAGAGAGATTGAGTGGCATGGAAAAAAAATGAGAGATTTGGGGGTTATTTACAGTATAGTTGGTGGTGGGGGGGGGGGGGTTATTTGAGGTGTGTCGAGCGGCGAGGGGCTGGTGGTTTGGATGGGGGGAAATGAAAAGAAAAAAAACCTCCCCCCCAAATGACCATTGGTTGGCAGCCAATGGTTATTAAACAATTTTTTTTTTTTTTTAAATTTTGTACAATTTTTTTTAATCCCTATAATTTATGTTTATTTCAAAATTTATAGGGGATTTTATGTAATTATACAAGGGACTAAAAAGAAAAAAAATTAAAAGGGTTTAGGCCCAATGGAGGGACTGGGTTTTTGGACCCACTCCAAAATGCTCAGCTCTAACTTAAGGATTTAGTCCTTAGGATGGTAACATTGCCAAAACGTGAGCTCAGGGGGCACCCCCACAACTTGATGATGGGTGACTCTAACAAGGCTACCTGTTTAGCCTTAAACTGACGTTGATACCTCAAGGAGGATTCAAATGTACTTCAATGACAAAGACTTGAGATAGGGCCATTGCCATAACTCAATGTCGTCTTGTGATGAAATCCTCGAAACTACTTGAAGAAAGTCATAGAGAAAGACAAGCATCGTCGTAACTTGAGGACTAAACTACAAGTGTTCACCATCGTAAATTAAATGAAACTAGCAACCTAATCTAAACTCATGAACAAAATGAGTAAATAATTGTTAGGAAACTATCCAATTACGCAGCGGAAAACAAAAATATTTAACAACACGGATCGTTCCATAGAACCAAGATCAGGGCACAAATTTATAGTTTATATCAAAATAAGAATCTACAGAAAATTAGTTTAGAGTTTAAGAAATCATACGCACGTTTGGAGGCTCCTCCAATTTTGTCTCTGAATGTATTTTGCTGACGACCCAAGTGTAGGATCAAACCAATGCAGTCCACACGAAGATAATCACAAGGAACTAAAGATGGGGGTGGTGGTTTGGATGGGGGGAAATGAAAAGAAAAAAAACCTCCCCCAAATGACCATTGGCTGCCAGCCAATGGTTATTAAACAATTTTTTTTTTTTTTTTTAAATTTTGTACAATTTTCTTTTAATCCCTATAATTTATGTTTATTTCAAAATTTATAGGGGATTTTATGTAATTATACAAGGGACTAAAAAGAAAAAAAATTAAAAGGGTTTAGGCCCAATGGAGGGACTGGGTTTTTGGACCTAGTCCCAAATGCTCAGCTCTAACTTAAGGATTTAGTCCTTAGGATGGTAACATCGCCAAAACGTGAGCCAGGGGGCACCCCCACAACTTGATGATGGGTGACTCTAACAAGGCTACCTGTTCAGCCTTAAACTGACGTTGATACCTCAAGGAGGATTCAAATGTACTTCAATGACAAAGACTTGAGACAGGGCCATTGCCATAACTCAATGTCATCTTGTGATGAAATCCTCGAAACTACTTGAAGAAAGTCATAGAGAAAGACAAGCATCGTCGTAACTTGAGGACTAAACTACAAGTGTTCACCATCGTAAATTAAACGAAACTAGCGACCTAATCTAAACTCATGAACAAAATGAGTAAATAATTGTTAGGAAACGATCCAATTACGCAGCGAAAAACAAAAATATTTAACAACACGGATCGTTCCATAGAACCAAGATCAGGGCACAAATTTATAGTTTATATCAAAATAAGAATCTGCAAAAAATTAGTTTAGAGTTTAAGAAATCATACGCACGTTTGGAGGCTCCTCTAATTTTGTCTCTGAATGTATTTTGCTGACGACCCAAGTGTAGGATCAAACCAATGCAGTCCACACGAAGATAATCGCAAGGAACTAAAGAGGGATTTGCTAGATCCTCTTTAGCCTTAAGAACAAAGAAGAAAATGAAACGTATTTGATTTAAAGCCAAAACCCAAATCTGGCGTGAGAGAGTTTTCAAGGGGCTATAGCTTTTTCTTTTCAATGAAATGAAAAATAATGAAAAACCTCTCTCTCTCTCAATTAAACCTTTTCTTTTATAGTGCAAGTTTAATTGCCCTATTCCCTTATGGAATAGGCTTGGGCTCCAACCCTCACACCCCTTGTTTCCAAACACTCCCATTTAGATATTTTAATTTTGTTTATCATTATCTCAATTAAAATCAATTAATATATATTTAATATATTAACATTTAACAATAACTATAATTTATTTAAATATATGCGAACACATATTTAAACCTAATCTCACTTATTTAATTTTTCTAACAAATTAAATAAAGGTTGTGACCTCAGCAAATTTAATTGCACTGTGAATTTACCAAAATACCCTTTCGCCTAAAAAAAGGAAAACACCCTTCTTTCTTTCTGGCTCTTAAATTATCTTCTATGTGTGTGACCAATAGGCTCCTCATCTTATCGGCAGTGTGTAGTATCGCGATTAACACCAATTAATCGTCTCACTAAACACAGAGCAAGATTGGCCCCTAGCAAGGCATCATGGCGAAGAATTTTTTTCGCCGCGGGGAAATCTGGAATTCCATTAGTCCAATTTTTGGGCAGTGTGTACAATGCCACGGCGAAAACAGGAGAATTCCAAATTTTTTCACATTTTTTATCATTCACTTGAAACACCAAAAACAAACGAAATTAAACTATTTCCTAAGTCATAAAACAAATAAACAAATTCAAAACAACTAAAATGAGAACACTTGGGTTGTCTCCCAAGAAGCACTTGTTTATAGTCGGAAGCTCAACTTTCTCAAGTCCTCATTCCGGGATGTCGAGTTTGATGGGTAGTGACTTGCAACTCATCGCCCCATCAATGTATGGCTTCAATCATTGTCCATTGACCTTAAATGTCCCCTTTTCTTCATGTGAAATCTCCATAGCCCCGTATGGGTAGACTTGTGTAACTATGAAGGGTCCGGACCATCTAGACTTAAGTTTTCCAGGAAAGAGCCTAAGTCTAAAAACTTTCTGACCCACTTCAAAGTTTTTCTTTGTGATATGCTTGTCATGCCACATCTTGGTCTTTTCTTTGTAAATACGGGCATTCTCATAAGCTTCATGACGAAACTCGTCAAGTTCATTCAATTTCAGCATCCTTTCCTCCCCAGCAACTTGTAAATACATGTTTAGCTGTTTGACTACCCAATATGCCTTATGCTCGAGTTCCACCAACAAGTGACATGCCTTCCTATATACCAACCGAAACGAAGACATACCAATTGAAGTCTTGAATGCAGTGCAGTATGCCCATAATGCATCATCTAACTTTGATAAGTGCTTGAAAATACACTTATGCTTAGTGGTTTATAGGTATCATTTGTGGGAAATTAGGATTAATTCGCATGAATTAACTTAATTGTTTCATAAAGGCACTTTTCGGGATCACGGGTATTTTTGTTGTGTTTTCAGGAAATAAGGCTCAAAAATAATATTCGGATGAGAGATGATGTTGGTGAGAGAATTTTTGATGACTGAAAACAAACGGATCAAGAATCGGAGTTGAATTGAAGAAGTTATGGAAGTTGAAGTAAACAGAAGGTTTTAGATTACGTTCCAGCTTGAGCATGCCTTAGTATTTTGAGAATATCTTAAGCTGTCAAACTTGGATTAAGACGATTCTTAGACCGTTGGAAATCTGATTCAAAGGACTACATTTCATATGTTCACTACTTTTTCAAATTTCACCGTTATCGAGTTCAAAAATCACCATCTCTGAAGAATAGTGGAATGATGCGGGAAGAAGACCTGTAGCTACTGGGCTGCGGCACACTTTTTCTAGTAGGTACTGTGCCACAGTACAGTACCACAGCATAGTCACGACAGCTGGGAACTTTTCCTCCGTTTTTGACTAGGAAAATAGGGTTTTAAGAGTCCTAAACTAACTAGAATTAAGGAAAACAAAACCCTAACCCTTGTGGGATATAAATAAAAGTCTTTTAGCATTATTTTAGGGGAATTCTTTGAGAGGTAAAAAAGAGAGAACAAAGATATTCAAGAACTGAAGAAAAAGGGAGATTAAAGAAGGCTTGGAGAAGAAGAATTGGAGGAGATCATCATCAACTTCATTAATCCAACCAAGTTTCACTAAGTTTTTCTTCTTCTTTGTTATTATTATTTGTTATGAATAATACAATGATGTTCTCATATTTATTCATGAAGAACTAATTCTTTTGTGATTGAGGGTGATTTCAAAACTCTAGACATGTCTTGTGTTCAATAAAATCTGCATCTTTTTATCTTTTGATCCCTCTTGGTTATGTGATTATTTCTCTGTGAATAGGGTTTAGATAGATTGTCTTAATTGTTTGGTATTTTTTGAGCTGATGTGATTAGGAGGGTAGAAAGTTAAAGAGTGCTTTTAATTTATGTAATTCATGTCTAGTGGTGGCGAATAAACCTTCAATCCAATTTCTCTTATTGATTTCTCTATCATCATTAATTGCTTGATTTACATTGTTTGCTTTGAGTTCTTTTTAGTTTTTGTTGAGATTTTATAATTCGTGACAAACCCCGTTAGAAGTAGATAATTAATTAAGTTCACAAATCCTCTGCGGGAAAGACCCTTACTTGCTATTTGCTACTACACGACTTTGCATTAGAATTTAGTGAGGTAAAATTAGGTGTTGCATTTGCATGCATCAATTTTTGGCGCCGTTGCCGGGGATTTCGATTAACTTAATTAGTTATCTTTTTGTTATTATTTTTTTTTTTAGTTTTAATTACTTTTTTTCATTCTGATCACGAGGGGATGGCTACTAATATTGAGCAACATTTGAGCACCTTGACTGCACTTGTGCAACAATTGGCATTTCAACAAGTTAAAACATGCGACATTTGCTCTAAAGTTGGTCATCCTACCAACATGTGCCCTACCTTTCTAGATTTTGCTATGGGAGGATTTCAAGGTCAACAAAAACAGAGGTATGACCCATTCGCCAACACCTACAATTAGCCAGGATGGAGGCATCACCCTGACCTTAGCTATTTGGTAAACCACCAAGATTCTGCCCCTACCTATCCACTTGGTTTTTCGTACCCAAGAGTCTCACAACCATATCAAGCAAGGCCACAAAATGCTCCACAATCTCAATGCACATCTTTGGAGGACTTAGTAAATTCCTTAGCCACTAGCACTCTTCAAATTCAGCAAGAGAATCTCAAGTTCCAACAATATACGAAAATGTCAATCAAGAATTTGGAGAGCCAAGTTAGTCAGTTGGCTACTACCGTTGGAAGACTAGAGGCACAAGAACCCGTGATCAACCCTAGGGAGAATGTTAGTGCTATAATAGTGAAAAGTGGGAAGCAACTTGAAGAAGCTCATATGAAACCAATCAACACTGACAAAACTAAAGATAAGTTGATTCAAGATGGAACAAAACCATCTAATAATGAGGGAGATAGGGCGATTGATTCCAAAGAAGCTAAACAATCACTTAAGCAAATGTTCGAGCTCAAAAGTGAAGATCCATTGGATGTTGCAATATGGGATGGTTGGGTGGCCAAGGAACCTAGAAAGTCTAAAGAGGACATTGACATAGGGAAGGAAATAGAAGCGATTGTCACATTGCTTAATTTTCTTCCAAAGAAAAATCCAAGGTATGCTCTTTCCTTATATTTCTCTTCCCTTATCTAGTGAGAAGCTTTTACCTTTCACTGTGCAGGAACCTACTTTGAAGCTTAGACCTCCTCCGAAACACTTTAAATACAAGGGAGAATATGGTTGAGAAAGTCATGACGTCGGGCTAAGGATGTTAAACCAAGCGCTATATGGGAGGCAACCGATTGATTTTTTATCTTATTTTCATTTTCTTTCCCTTTTTCATTTTTTTTTTTTTTAGATGTTGTTTTAGTTTGTGTTTTGTTACTCTAATTCATTTATTTAACTGGGGATGTGTGTTGCCAATGATGAACACAATGAGTTTCTTTGTTTTGATAGAATTTGATACAGTTGATGAAACGAAACAAGAGTGGTGAACGAAATTTCACGCATCTTCACACTTCAGTATTAAAAAGGGGGGTAACTTTTCTTTTCCTTCTCTTTTTCCTTTTGCTACATTGGGGACAATGTAGATATTAGGTTGGGGGTGAGGGTGAGGGTGAGGGAAGGTTCCTATTTAATTTTGTTAAATTTATGAATTTGGGTGATTTTTTTTCTTCCTGTTTTGGCATGTTTTTAGGATTAAATTGTTTAGTTTTTCAGATTAATTTGTGTGTCAATGATATGATTATAATTGTGTAACATGTGATGTTTAGAAGATGTTAAATGTTACTTAGGTTTAAGGGTAATTTTGAATAATTAGTTTCATCTAGTTTGAGACTCTCATGCTATGTTGTATGATTTGGTTGGTTAGTCTTAAGGCTTAGTGATGTTTGTTATGTATGAATTTTCATAGACATTTTTGCGATCTCAACAAATTCTAGAACTCACTTGATAACTACTTGAGGCGAAATCCTACAATGCACATTACTTAGGATATGATTTAGGCTATCTTTGGATCGTTTGAGCCTTTCAAGCCAACCCTTTATTTAAATTATCACTAGTTACCCCTTTGAGCCATTATTAAACACATTTAGCCTTGATTTTCTTTCATGTAACCTACATTAACCCACCATTATTTTGAGCCAAAAACACATTCCTACCCTTTAATTTTTAAGAGACTTAATCTAAGTACAAGATTGGTGAGAGCAATTAAAGAAGTGAGGGTGAAGGTTTGTGAAAATGGTCAGTTTATTCCAAATGTGCTCAAAAGAATAGGTTGGGGGTTGTGGAGTGCTTTTTAATCAAGAGTTGGGGTAGCATTTTTAGCTTTCTTTTCTTTCTTCTGAATGAAAAAAAAAAAAATTGAAAGAAAAAAGAAAAGAAAAGAAAAACAGAGAAGAAAGAAAGAAAAAAGGAAAAGTATTGAGAAACATCGCAAAGTGTAAATGATGCAATGAAATTATTTTTGATAAAGGGTGGAAAAAGTGGGGTGTAAAGAAGAATGATGGTGCTTGAATGAAAGTGTTTGAAAGAAATAGGATTGAGTCTCTTATTTTTGCTTATCTTTTCCGTTCTTTCATAACCTCATAACCTAGCCTAACGTAACAAGCTTAATATAAACCTATTGATCTGAGGTAGTGTGATCATTCTACGTTAGTGGAGAGTAGTTTGAAAAGTGAGTATTTGGAATTTGATTCTATACATTATATTATATTTTTAAAATTTTGAGATCAATTCTTTGTTTGTGAAGTTTGTGCATGTGATCATCCGGGTTTTGAGATTAACGGGTTTGTGGAATGATTGATGTGTGAGAGTTGATAATGAAAATAAAATTGATTTTTGAGTTACCTTTAGGCTTGGGTGATGTTTAACTATTCTTTATGTTATGTGTTGTATGCAATTTTTGAGACGAATGTATATCCGGAGACTAATGTTTTGTTTGTTTGTTTTTAATTTTCGAGTCTAGGTTAGGTTTAGTATGGATGTTTGTGGGTATCATCGCTGGAAACCCTCACGAGACTACAACTTGTCCAACTAGGGCCACCTAGGGGTTTAAAGCGTTGTTGCATACGCTAAATGCAACCGTGACAATCTACGGAAGTGATTTGGGGTAGATTAGATTTATGTTTATTTTATTTTAATTTTCAAGCTAGAAGACATATTTTTATCACTTGGCTTGCTAGGGACTAGCAAGAAGCTGGTTGGGGGTTGTGATAAGTGCTTGAAAATACACTTATACTTAGTGGTTTATAGGTATCATTTGTGGGAAATTAGGATTAATTTGCATGAATTAACTTAATTGTTTCATAAAGGCACCTTTCGGGATCATAGGTATTTTTGTTGTGTTTTCAGGAAATAAGGCTCAAAAATAATATTCGGGTGAGAGATGATGTTGGCGAGAGAATTTGTGATGACTGGAAACAAACGGATCGAGAATCGGAGTTGAATTGAAGAAGTTATGGAAGTTGAAGTAAAGAGAAGATTCTAGATTACGTTCCAGCTTGAGCATTCCTCAGTATTTTGAGAATATCTTGAGCTTTAGAACTTGGATTAAGATGATTCTTAGACCTTTGGAAAGCTGATTCAAAGGGCTACATTTCATATGTTTACCACTTTTTCACATTTCATCGTTATCGAGTTCAAAAATCACCATCTCTGAAGAACGGTGGAATGATGCGGGAAGAAGACCTGTAGCTACTGTGCCGCGGCACACTTTTTCCAGTAGCTACTGTGCCACAGTACAGTGCCACAGCATAGTCACGACAGCTGGGAACTTTTCCTCCATTTTTTACTAGGAAAATAGGGTTTTAAGAGTCCTAAACTAACTAGAATTAAGGAAAACAAAACCCTAACCCTTGTGGGATATAAATAGAAGTCTTTTAGCATTATTTTAGGGGAATTCTTTGAGAGGTAAAAAAGAGAGAACAAAGATATTCAAGAACTGAAGAAAAAGGGAGATTAAAGAAGGCTTGGAGAAGAAGAATTGGAGGAGATCATCATCAACTTCATTAATCCAACCAAGTTTCACTAAGTTTTTCTTCTTCTTTGTTATTATTATTTGTTATGAATAATACAATGATGTTCTCATATTTATTCATGAAGAACTAATTCTTTTGTGATAGAGGGTGATTTCAAAACCCTAGACATGTCTTGTGTTCAATAAAATCTGTATCTTTTTATCTTTTGATCCCTCTTGGTTATGTGATTATTTCTCTATGAATAGTGTTTAGATAGATTATCTTAATTGTTTAAGTGGCCAATTAAATCGTTAGGATTAATCTATTAATGTCAATTTAGGTTGTTTAGTACGAAATCGCTTTATTAACCTAAATAACTAGTGGTAAAGTGTATGCCTGCATACATGGGGGGTAATCACTCGAGATAACTAAACCGACCAAACGAGTTTAGCCTTGATTTAGTAGGTCTCTCGCAACTTAATGCTTTTATTACTTTGAATCTAAAGATCGTATCCTAGGTTATCTAATAAATAGGGAATTGGGTTATGACTGTGTCTAATCCAACAACTCAATAAGGAGAGATAGAACTTATCAACGTTTGGTATTTTCTGAGCTGATGTGATTAAGAGGGTAGAAAGTTAAAGAGTGCTTTTAATTTATGTAATTCATGTCTAGTGGTGGCGAATAAACCTTCAATCCAATTTCTCTTATTGATTTCTCTATCATCATTAATTGCTTGATTTACATTGTTTGCTTTGAGTTCTTTTTAGTTTTTGTTGAGATTTTATAATTTGTGACAAACCCCGTTAGAAGTAGATAATCAATTAAGTTCACAAATCCTCTGCGGGAAAGACCCTTACTTCCTCTTTGCTACTATACGACTTTGCATTAGAATTTAGTGAGGTAAAATTAGGTGTTGCATTTGCATGCATCAAACTTCCGTGACCAGTCCTTCCTGGACGCGTTAACTATCTTCTCTAAAATTCTTTTTAGCTCTCTGTTCGACAGTTTCACTTGTCCGCTGATCTAAGGATGGTATGGTGTGGCCATCTGTGTTTCATTCCATATTTTCCCAGGAGAGCATCAAATTGTCTATTGCAAAAATGAGATCCCCCATCACTGATGATTGGCCATGGTACTCCAAATCTTGAGAATATGTTCTTCCTCACAAAGTTAACCACTACTTTGGCATCATTGGATGGTAATGCAACTGCTTCCACCCATTTCGACACATAGTCCACAGCCACCAAGATGTACATATTTCCATAAGAATTTGGGAAAGGGCCCATGAAGTCAATTCCCCACACATCAAAAAGTTCAACAACCAGAATGTTATTCAACGGCATCTCATCTCTCCTTGAAAAATTTCTACTCTGTTGACATTGATCACATTCTTGAACTACCCAGAAAGTATCCTTGAATAGACTTGGCCAATAAAATCCAGATTGAAGGACCTTGGCTGTTGTCCTAGTCCCACCAAAATGACCACCCACTTCCTTCTCATGGCAATGCTTTAAAATACTCTCCATCCCCTCTTCCAGGACACACCTACGTATCATCTAATCTGCACAGTTTTTATACAGAAATGGTTCTTCCTAGAAATAAAACTTCAAGTCAGGGAAAATTTTCCTCTTCTGCTGGAAGGTCATGCCATTTAGGAGCACTCTCGATGATAAATAATTTGCAATATCTGCAAACCAAGTTGCTTCTTCAACTCTCATCAATTTCTCATCCGGGAAGGTCTCCTTGATTTGAGTTTCCTCTTCACTTCCCCAGGTTGGTCATTCAATCCTTGATAAATGATCTACCACCATATTTTCTGACCTTTTTTTGTCTCGGATCTCCAATTCAAACTCTTGCAGTAGTAGGATCCATCTTATTAGCCTTGGTTTTGCTTCTTGGTTTACTAACAAATGTTTGAGCTCTGAATGATCCGTGTACACTATCACCTTAGCACCTAGCAAATAAGAACGAAATTTGTCAAATGCAAAAACAGCGGCTAACAGCTCCGTTTCAGTAGTGGTGTAATTCAACTGTGCATCGATTAATGTCTTGCTAGCATATTGAATTACATGCAAAACTTTGTTCTTCCTTTGTCCTAAAACTACTCCTAATGCAAAATCACTAGCATCACACATCAATTCAAAAGGTAGTTCCCAATTGGGAACTGCAATAATGGGTGCAAACACTAATAAATTCTTAAGAGTTTGAAAACCATGCATGCATTCATCATCAAAATCAAAAAAGACATCCTTAATCAGTAAATTGCAAAGGGGTTTAGAAATTTTAGAGAAATCCTTGATAAACCATATATAGAATCCTGCATGCCCCAGGAAACTCTAGACTGCCTTAACATTTGCAGGTGGTGGTAGCTTCTCAATCACTTCCGTTTTGGCTTAATCCACTTCAATGCCATGCTTTGAAATTCGATAACCGAGTACTATTCCTTCCTGAACCATGGAGTGACATTTCTCCCAGTTGAGCACCAAATTTGTATCCTGACATTGCTGCAAAACAAATGAATGGTTAGACAAGCAATTATCAAAAGAAGAACCGAAAACAGAGAAGTCATCCATGAAGACTTCTATGAACCGCTCCACCATGTCACCAAAAATTGATATCATGCATCGTTGGAATGTGGCCAATGCATTGCACAACCCAAAAGACATCCTTCTGTAAGCAAAGGTGCCATAAGGACAAGTGAATGTCGTCTTCTCTTAATCTTCAGGAGCAATGACAATCTGATTATACAACCATCCAAGAAACAATAATAAGCATTCCCCGTCAATCTTTCCAACATTTGATCGATGAAAGGAAGTGGAAAATGATCATTCCTTGTTGCTTCATTCAGTTTCCTATAATCAATGCACACCCTCCAGCTCATGACTCTCCTAGTTGGTATCAATTCATTGCTGTCATTCTTTATTACCATGATACCTTCTTTCTTTGGAACCACTTACACTAGGCTCACCCATGGACTATCTGAAATAAGGTAGATTATGTCTGTATCTAAAAGTTTCACCACTTCCTTCATAGAAGGATTCAATCTCCATTGTGGCTGCACCCTAGGCTTGACATCATCTTCCATGAGTATCTTGTGCATACAAAAAGATGGAGAGATGCCTCTAATGTCCGATATGGTCCATCCAATGGCTGATTTATGCTCCTTTAACATCTGAATCAATCGCTCTTCCTCCAATTTACTCAGCCTTGCATTAATGATCACTGGAAAGATTTCTGATTCACCAAGATATACATATTTGAGGTGAGAAGGTAAAGGCTTCAATTCAAGTTTTGAACGTTGTTTTAATATGATTGGAAACCTGCTCCACTTCTCATAGCTATCGAGGACTGGCTCCATTTTGGGACGTATGATTACTATTGATCCAAATCGAGAATCGTGAGGTGAATTCCTTAGGGCTTTGTAGGAGAGTTGTGTCGAGCATGAACCTAGGTGGGGAAGAGCCCTTTTTGAGCATGCCATGCGCAAAGACTTTGGCGAGCGCATAGGTGTCGCGCTTACCATTTAGATTCGTGTGGATGCTATGTTTATGGCCAAGATATAGAGATGCCATTTAGGCAAGAAAACGAAGAGTTTCATTCTCCCAAGGACCCTTAATCACTCGCCACATGTTGGTTGAACATTAGAACTCAAATGCAAATGGCTTTTCAGCATTTTGCCATTTCGTCTTCTACTTTAGAAATAGAGAGATAAAAAAAAAAAAAAAGCTTTGGCAATGGAATTTCTTTCTTTGTCTAGCCATTTTTTGCGAAAACGATGGTAATGTCTTCATTTTTACTTCAGCTTTTGGTTGTTTTTGTGTTTCCTTCAATTTTCTTTGAATTTTGAGTAGTTTAGGTTTAGATTTGGGGATATTTTGAGGACAAAGGAAGGTTTTTAAAGGTTTTTTTTGGGAAAGGTGGTATTTCACAAGTGTTGGGTGGTTTTTCTTTTGTTGGGTGGTTTACGGTTTTGGTCTAGAGAGGGAAGGAGAAGGGCAATCTCATCTTCAAAAGGTTTAGTAGACACTAGGTGACAGACATACAAAGTTTAATCCTTCGCAAGTGCATGAGTCACAATCGCAGCATAGTGCACGAGTAAAGGTCGATCCCGCAAAGACTGGAGCTGCTCTCACGAACCTAGTAACTATGCCTTGATGAATCAAAACAACAAGAATTGAAATAAAGAAAACATATAAATGACATTAAATTAAATCTAAATCTAACTATCTACAAAGAATCCTAAGGCTCTAACTCTAACATAATTATTAGGCTACGTGTTCATCATCAAACTATCGTTCTCTCCACTCTATTCTAGGGTTTGTACATCATCAGGTTAAACCTAGTACTTTCATCATTCAAACTAGCTAGTGGCGTATAGCCTAGTCTAACAATAACAAACGAACCAATTCGCATAGACACAAATCATCCATTCACAGAGCTAATCAAGATAAACATGACATCTCTCGTTTCTAAGGCATTACCATGGCCATTCGGAATAGCCTAGTATTTCCATCAACTAAACTAGCTAGTGGTGTATAGCCTAGTCTAGTAACGAAAACCCTTAAAGCACAAGATGATCTTAAAGACAATAACCAATCTATCCCCGGGCAAGGCTATGAATAAATCATTCCACACACAATCTTGTCTCATACAATCAATCAACTAACATTAAGGTTGATCAGGCCCTAATATCAACTAAAGATTGAATTAAATGCAATGAATGAATCTAGAACATAATAGAATGGATCAAACAAATAGATTAACAATAAAACACAAGCCTTCAATTAGATTACATCAAATCCCTAGAAAACAAAATACAACATAAAGGAAAAGAAACAACAACACCTGGAACCACAATCATGAAGAACAAAAGAGGAGGAGAGGAAGAGAACATCCTCTCCTCTCCAATCTCCACCTTTCCAAGAAGCCCCAAATGTATTCTTTCCAAAATGTGCATACCAAACCTCAAAACTCCCTAAAAATGGACTAAAGATGCCTTTATATAGTTTTTAGACAATATGGCAAACTTGTAAATACTGGTCACTGTAATTAGGGTTGGAAATGCAACATTTTTATATTTTGCACGATTTGCACCCCAGCACGGTTTATTTGCACTGCGACTCGATTTAATTGAGCCCCAACACATTTGAATTTCACCCTAGCGCATTTCGAACGATTTCTTCTTCGACAAAAACCATACCACGCTACGGCTCAGAAAAGTGTGATGGGACGCAAAGTCGAAATTTCATTATTTTTCCTCTCGCCTTGATTTATCTGCACTCGAACGGGTCAAGATGTCCGAATACCAGCACAAGCATGAATAATCCATTCTTTCGCACATGGATACCTGAAAACACACACAACACCCATGATTCCGAAAGATAATGAAACATGTAAGAAATCACATCATCAATCATGCATTAAACCTTAAATTCTTTACAGTTTCACCCTGAATCACTAAATAAATCCGCATTTCCAACACTCAGCACTAGGTCAATTGATTTGAGTAGAAGATAAGGAGGTAAAGGTTTAAGTTTGCTGACGTGGTATAGCCAAGCCGTGTGGAGAGATAGAGGTAGAGCCTAACGAGGATGTTTGGTGGTGACAAATATGAGAATGCACATACCATAGCAGTGCTTCCTGAAGGTGGCGAGACGGCTTCAACTAGGGGTGTAAATATAGCTGTCCATGGTGGGCATATGCCGAGTAGTCATGGTGCTGAGCTGAGTGATGATGGCTCAAGTAATGAAGACTCGAATACTGGGTTCGAGTTGGAGAGTTCTCATGGAGTGGAAATGGTTGATAGGAGTGAGGTTCCCTCTACCAATAGTGTCATGGAGACGAGTAGAGCTGCCCTGAAGTTTGGATGCTCATTGATAATCCTCCATCTAGGCTTGCCTCAGGGGAGATGCTGAAGATCGGGTATCTTTACAAGATACCAGAGTCCATAGAGATCTGAGCTCTGACTAACTATGAAAGGGTGGACTTGTCAGTGTTGGGTTAGGTTAGCATCTATGAGCAAACCTTAGTAGAGGGAATGTGTTTTCCCATCTCGAGATTAGTGTGAGACATGTTGAACCACTACGTCATTGCTCCCAGCCAGCTAATGTTGAACATCTGGTGGTTGCTTATGTTAATAGAGTGCCTATGTGTGTGGCTCCGCAGAGAGTTTAGAGCCATGGATCTACTCTACACATACTATTTGAAGGTGCACGACAAGGAAAGTGATAGATATCTCTTTATATTACAGCATTGCCAGAGGCACTTGGTGATGAGGCTAAAAACCTATGACAAGAAGTGGAAGGACGACTACTTCTTTGTAAAGAGGGAGTTGATCTTCGGGGAGAATAGAGCTAAGGATATCCCTTTCTTTTGGCAAGCAACAAGTGAGTAAACTTAGAGTTTTTTATACATGTTAGTATACTGAATCTCATTATTCTTTCTTTTACAGCTTTAAACTACAATCAGGCATTGCCAGGGCTTCGTGTTGAGGAGAAGAGCCGAGCAATTGTTGAACTCTCTGAGGAAGAAAGCAACTACCACTGAGTGTTGGACGAGTCAACTCCAAAGGGGTGTCATTTATGGGAGCACGTTTTGGAAGTTCAGAAAGGTATTTGCTTCCACCTTGGAACCTGTTGTTGCATGTCCTGTTGGTCCAGTACAACAATCTCATTGTCTTTGGTAAGTCTACTCGTCACCCTCTAACTCGCGAACAATTATACCTTGCAAAGGAGAGAATGACGGGACTATTTCATGTGCCAAGTGCCAAGTGCCAAAGAGATAAGGGAGAAGCACCAAGCCAAGTCAATGAGGAAAAGAAAGAGAGCAAAGCAAGGTAAGACTTCTTCAGCTACCACTGGGGTGAGTTCGAGCCTTATTCCTCCATCCACTTAGAGGGTGGAGCTGACTACGAGGGTGGAGGTACCTGATGATGACAGCGTGAAAATCATCATCCCATCCGATGCCTCAGCCTATTCCGACACTTCCTTCATTAGAGCATGGTAGAGTCTCTTCCCCTCCCCGAGGATGAATGTCAACTCGGGAGGATTGGTATGGTCTAGGCGGCCAAGTGGACCACCACTCGTATCTTTCAGGTATCTAATGACTTAGTCAAATTTTACATTTGCTTGTTGTTTTTGTACTTGACATTGTTTTACTCTTTTGATCACAGACTCTTTCTGGAGGTTCCCATCTCTAAAAATTTGTAACCACGTAGGAGAGCAGGAACAAATATTTGGAGAGGTGCAATAGAGATCTTGCCGACTCTAACTCCCAGTTGAAAGGCAAGCTACGTGCCATGCAGGAGAAGGAGCTTGAGCGGATCCGAGCTAATCTGGCACTCCAACTTCAAAAGGCCCAAGCCAAGTGGAAAATTGAGAGAGATTTCTATTCAAGAGGCTCAAGACTGTAGCCATGAAGGTGGTCTTGAAGAGTCACTCGGAGCTGATGGAGTTTTTCAAGGAAGGAAGGCAAGAGGAGTGGGAGCTGGATAAAGACATAGCCGAGTACAAAGCCTTCCTTGCTGAACAGAGGATTGGATCCAAGCCAAAGATGGTAGTGTCGAGCCTATTATTTCTGACGCTCGTCTAGAAGAGCATAGAGATGGGTTGAAGGATCTAGATTTGTAGCGCGATGAGTTGATTACGCCCGAGTCTACGCTTCCTGCGGATAGTGCTGAGCCGGGTGACAAGCCAAACAAGGATCTTTAACCTTAGTTGATTTTATGACTCTTGAAAACAATTTATATTTTGATTTTTGGAAGTGCCGAGTACACTGGATGATGTATCCCTACTTTAATTCTGTTGTTTGATATATAGGGGCATTGCTCCATTTTGTTTCTTTTCGTGCATTGAACTATTTATTTTTCTAAGTATTTCTACATGTTTTCAATTTTTGTGACTCAACCATCTAAATAGTCATTAATGTTTGAGGGGATGACCTTTATAGCCCTTGGGGCATTTTATCACAAACAAATAATCTGACACTTAGAAAGACTAAATATACCTCGATTTATTAATGAATAAAGAGAAAACAAGTCTACCCTAAGGTAGAGTTTACTTTAAAGAATTAAGGGGAGTGGACAAGCCCACCCTGACCCCTATTATTAATGAGAATTTCTTAAGTTCTACGGATGATAGAGCCGAGCCGAGTGCTATCAAAAGTGATAGACTTTTAGGTGAACTGCGTCTATTGGTGATGTTCTTACCTTTTGGTGACTGCAGTCGATAGGCTCCCTTCCCAACAACCTTGGTGATCTTGTAGGGTCCCTCTCATGTGGGACCAAGTCTGCTGGCTTCTAACACTTTTGTGTTTTGAAACACTTGGCGTAAGACCCAATCGCCAACCTTGAAAACCTTGGCTCAAACATTCTTGTTGTAGTGCCAAGCCATCTTTTGTTTGTAAACGACGCTGCGAATGAAGGCTTGATCCCTTAACTTATCAGCTATGTTAAGGTTATGGCAAAGTTGTTGCCCATTGGTGTCATCATCCATCCATTATAGTTAAGCTGAGGGGATCGATACTTCTATTGGAATTACTACTTCTGAACCATAAGCTAAGGAGAATGGTGTTTCTTCCATGGAGGATCCAGTCGTGGTGCGGTAGGACCATAACACCCTAAGGAGCTCATCCGCCCAAGCTCCTTTGGATTTCTAGAGTCTTAATTTCATTGTTTGAAGAATGGTCTTGTTGGATGACTCGGCTTGTCCATTTGCTTATAGGTAACTCGGAGTGGAGAAGCTTAGCTTGACCCCCCAATTTTGCAGAAGTCTTGGAAGCTAGAAGCTGGAACTTATAAATTGGGAGTTGTTGTCAATGAAAATCTCTTTTGGTAGGTTGAACCGACAAATGATTTTCTTCCACATGAAGCTCTTCACTTCACAGTCCCTGATTTGGGTTAAGGCCTCGGCCTTTATCCACTTAGTAAAGTAGTCAATAATTGCGAGCATGCAGACTTATTTCCCTAATGCGGTTGGGAGTTTACCCATTATGTCCATCCCCTACTTCATGAATGGCCAAGGGGTGAGGATAGACTTTAGCCATTCTGGGGGAAGGTGTGATACTGGAGCGAAGCTTTGGCAGCTGTCATAATGCTTAGAGAATTTGGCCGAGTCAGAGCGCATTGTGGGCCAATAGTAGCCTACTATGAGAGCCCGGTTGGCAAGGCTAGGTCCCCCGACATGGTTGCCACATTCACCTTCATGGAGTACTTCAAGCACATATTTTGCTTCGTCGAGGGTGATATACTTAAGGTATGGGCCTGAAAAAGATCTCTTGAGTAGGCAACTATCATGGGTGGTGAATCGAGTAGCTTTGGCTTTCACTCAACATGCCTCATTCTTGTCTGTTGGGAGCTCATTAGTTTCCAAGTAGTGAAGGATAGGTGTCATCCAAGATTCCTCCGAACCGATAAGTGAGACCTCGACTGAGTCAACCACGATGGCTAGTGCTTGGAGGTGAACCAAAGGGATCATTGCTAGTAATGGGGTTTGAATAGCTGAGCCGAGGTTGGCTAAAGCATCTGCATGTGTGTTCTTGGTCTTGGGGACTTGAGTGATGGTGATCTCTTCGAATGCCCATTGGAGCCCTTTGGCTAAATTGAGGTAGGAGATCAACTTAGCGTCCCAAGCTTGGTAGGACCCTTGGAGTTGATTCATCATCAGCTATGAATCAGACTTAACTTCGAGTTTCTTAACCCTCATTTTCTTGGCAAGGGAGAGGTCGGCAATCAACGCCTCATACTCAGCTTCATTGTTGGTTGCCTTGAAGTCGCGCCAAATGGACTACTATATAATGTCCCCCTCTTAGGAAGTTAGGACAAGTCCTAGACCGCTACCATTGATATTGCTTGAACATTCTATTGAGAGGATCCATTTGGATGAGACCTTGTCTGTCAAGCATGGGAGCTCCCTCTTCGCCAGAATAGAAGTGATAGGTGCGAAATTGGCAATGAAGTCAGCTAGCACTTGAGATTAGATAGCGGTGTGGGGTTGGAAGGAAACGTCAAACTCTCTCAGCTCTACTATCTACTGAATGAGCTAACCCCAGAGATCTAGTTTGTGGAGGATCTTTTTAAGGGGGTAAGAAGTCAAGACCATAATTGGGTGGCATTAGAAGTACGGTCTTAATTTCCTTGCGGCGGTGATAAGAGCAAGCGCAATTTTCTCGAGTTAGCTGTAGCGTGTCTTGATGTCAAGCAAAGACTTGTTAGTGTAGTAGACCGGCACCTACTTTCCCTCTTCTTCTAGGATCAGTATGGCCGAGATGGCGTGTTCAGATATGGTTAAGTATTTGAATAGCCATTCCCCTGTCTTTAGCTTAGAGAGCAAGGGAGGCAATGTTAGGTATCTTTTTAGATAAGCCAATGCCTCCTCACATGCTAGTGTCCATTTGAACTTTTTTGACTTTCTGAGGGACGCAAAGAAGAGGTGGCACTTCTCTGCTAACTTGGAAATGAATCGGCTCAATACGGCCACCGTTCCCATGAGGCGCTGAACATCCTCAATGCATGTAAGTGATGGAATGCTTAAGACCGCACGAATTTGATCGAGGTTGGCCTCAATACCGCAATGTGTGACCATGTAGTCCAGAAACTTGTCGAATGAGACGCAAAAAAGAGCACTTAGCTAGATTCAACTTCATATTGTATTTCTGTAGCACCTCAAAAACTTGTCTAAGGTGGTCGAGGTGTTGCTCGGCAATCAATGATTTTACCAATATATCATCGATGTACACTTCCATGGAGTCTCCTAATAGGTCGGCGAACATCTTATTCATGAGACGTTGGTAGGTGGCACTAGCATTTTTCAGGCCGAAAGGCATTACCTTGTAATAGTAAATACCACTCTCTGTGATGAAGGCGGTTTTTTCCTGGTCGTCTGGGTGCATGAGTATCTAATTGTAACTAGAGAAGGCGTCCATGAAACTAAGTATCTCATATCCAGCGATGACATCCACCGACATGTCTATGTGAGGGAAGGGGAAGAAGTCTTTGGGACATGCTTTGTTTAAGTCGGTGAAGTCAATGCAGACTCTCCACTTTCGTTCTTCTTTTTAACGACAATTTCTAATTGAGGGAGGGGGACAGGCTTTGTTTAAGTCGGCACTAGCATATTTGCAAAAACCACATTTTCTAAAAGGTGCTTTTGGTTTAATGAATGGTTCTACGTTTTGTTAAAAGGTTTTTCATTTGAAAACATGTTATAGCTTTGAAAGCACATCTTTGTGAAGCAAACATTTCATCAAGTCTTTCATCAATGTTTTCTTTTTGCAAAACATCACAAAAAATACTATAATCATCAAATTCTCTTTGTAAAACGATTTTGTCACATGACAAACAATCAATCTCATTTTTAAGATCTTCAACATCAACATTACCCAAAAGTTGTTCACATTCAACTTTCATCATGCATGCTTGATTTTTCAACCTTCTATTTTTCAAAAGACAATTTTTCAAATTCTTCCATTAATGATTCAAATGCACTTTGCAATTCATTAAAAGAATAATGTTCGGGTTTGAAAGTTTTAATTTTTTTACTAAGTGAATTAAACCTTAAGTAGAATGGGTTGCTAAGTTGATTTTAGTGTTCATCCATTTATCATTAGAAAACAACCAACCATGAAAACAAAATAAAGAACACAGGGGTTTTTACATGGTTCGGCAAAATGTCTACATCCATGGGACCAAGTCCAGATGAAGTCAATCCACTATGGTAAACATTTATTATTCAATTACAAAGCCAAAGTTAAGCATCAGTTGCAAGAACACTCCCTATTTTGCAACATTTCAAACTCCACCCTTTGGTCGAACTTCAAACTACCACAGCAAGTTTCACATTCATAAGACCACCTGGTCAGCCTTGAGCTCCTCTCACGGTACAGCACTAAAGTCACAATTCAACTCCAAAAGCTTGAAATCCCATCAAGCGTCACCAATGGAAACACACGTTCTAGCTATGAACAAATAAACAAAGTTTATCCAAGGTATTTGTAAGCCTACCTAAGGCATATGAGACATGATTTAAAACAAAAGAAACCTCAAGGAATTTTCAAAGTAATATTAGAGGAGGAGACAAATATATAGAAAACTTGGGCTCCAATGCAAGGGGACAAGCGGCCAAAAAGATACTTTATGAAAAAGTTTATTCCATTTCTTTGGACCATTTATTCCATTTCTTTGGACCACTTATCAATGAGAATAAACTTTCCAGTACATTGTATATCAATTTGCCAAGTGTTATAGACCACACAAATATCTCATAAGAGTATAAGACAGCTCATTGAATTTTAGTTATACAACACGTGTTACTCAAAATATCTGCTAGATGCGTTGTGATCACTCTGACTCAAAGGTGCTCACCCGATATAGCAGATAAACAACATAATAGAAGGTGGTCACTTTAACACAAGGTGTTCACACTGGAAATTAAAATAAAAGGATTGTGCTAAAGACAAGGTGAGGTGTTCATACCATGATTTAGAGTTACACCACTATAATCATAAGTTGACAAAATAACTTACAATCTCCCCCTTCTTCAAACTTATGAACAAAGCACAATCTCTTCATCCATAAACCTGTCTCAGTACATATCAAAAATCTATCATCAAGAGACAAGACTTAAAACAACACAAAAACATATCTCATAAGGACATAATCATCAAGACATAGAGATAAGTATGAAACGAAGACAACAAGCAAAACATAATCAGTATGGTTCAATTAAAAACAGTTTTGCAAGATAAAAAATTGAACTAAAAAACTCCATCTCAATTAGAATACTCCCCCTAAGTAACTAAACCAAGTCACATTCACATGATTTATCAATAAACTGAAAAAAGAAGGGTTAGTTTAATTAAAAAACAAAGGCTTTGTTCTCTGCACATGAAAAACAACACTAGCAATGACAATTTAATCAATTTCAAACATGCAGTTTCAAAAATATAACCCAAAAAAAAAAAAAAAAAAAATCAAAACACAAAACATAAACCCTAAGAACAAAAACTATATTAGTACCAACAAAAAAAAAATATAAAATTTCAACAAAAAAAAATTATAAAATTTCAACAAAAAAAATCTAGCAAGTGATCACTTCTGCTAAGAGTGATCACATCAAAAGTAACAACCAGTAAGAAAAAGATTCAGCTGTCACTCCCCCTTTTTGTTCATAGTTTCTCAACCCTTGCGAGCACACAAAATTGAAAAAATTCAAGCAACTCATCCATCAGGTGGGGACACAAATGTCAGCGTGAGCATACGAGGATCATTTTCATAATTCAAATCAACAAATCAGTGAGTGATGACCATCAAAACTCATGTGAGCACCGTGAAACAAGCAGGTTATCACATGAATACTCAAGGTGGTGACAACGACACAAAGGCAGCAGACTATAAACACTTAAAATTTAAAATTAAAGACAAGGTGGTCATGAGTTCAATCAAAATTTTCACAAGATTTAAAGAGACAAGTCATATTGATCTAATTACAAGACACGAAAAATCATTCCTCAACCTTTGAAAGAAATGCATAAAGAGTATCTCATCCAATGAAAATTCAACAACTTAAAGTAATCACTCCTTTAAATCATATATGAGCAACAAAAGCAAGCGTTCTTTATCATATGTGTGTAAAGTGTTAGTAAACGGTCCCGTATACGCAGCGGAAACAAAAATAATATAACTCAGGGATCGTTTACATGAGCCAAGATCAAGGTTATAATTTTACAATTTATATTAAATAAAATCTGCATAAATATTCAACATGAGTTTAAAGAAACAAACGCACGTTGGAGGCTCCTCCAAATTTGTCGACGAATGTTTTGCTACCGATCCAAGTGTAGGATCGAACGCGATCCACACGAAGACAATTCAAAAGAACCAAAGAGGGATTTGCTAGATCCTCTTTGGCTTCAAGATTCAGAAGAAAAACAAAATCAATTGAATTGATTTCGCTCAAAAGTGTTATTCAGTGGGAGTGCTTTTCCAAAAGGGGCTGTGTGTTTTGTTTTCAAAGGGAAAAAAAACCTTAATTAAAAATCACACATTTTTCCTTTTATATTTAAAAAAACAATTTGCCCTAATCCCATACAGAATAGGCTTGGGCTCCAACCCAAACGCCCCATGTTGCCAAACACTCCCAATTTGATTTATTTTATTTTCCATCATTATCTCAATTAATATCAATTAATATATATATTTAAATATATATTAACATTTAACAATAATGATAATATATTTAAATATGTGCGAACACACATTTAAACGTAATTTCACTTATTTAATTTTTCTAACAAATTAAATAAAGGCTACGACCTCAGCAAATTTAATTGCACTGTGAAATTACCAAAATACCCTTTCGCCTTAAAAGACGAAAACGCCCTTCTTTCTTCTTGGATCTTAAATTATCTTCTATGTGTGTGACCCATAGGCTCCTCATCATATCGGCAGTGTATAGTATCGCGATTAACACCAATTAATCGTCTCACTAATACACGTACTCAAGATTGGCCCCTAGCAAGGCATCATGGCCACCCGATATAATTCGGATTCAAAGAAAGTAGCTACCTCAACGATATGGTTACCGTGCATTCGATCCTTTCATCATTCGTTATCTCGACGAGACGAAGGCATAGAAATAGTGTCAACCTTCGGTTACTCGACATTATTTATTCAGGCCTCGGACCAATGACCCGTATTATGAACCGGATAGAGCAACAACTCAATCCCACTGTGGGCCACGCTTTAGTGTCATTACCATATACTGAATTGCGCCATGAGATAACTTTCTCCCATACCCGGGAGTGATGAATCCTCTGTCAATCCACCATAGTCTTGATACACTCCTTGATGTAGCCAATCACCACCGTATTGACCTCGAAAAGAAGCTGCGTTAGGCTAGTGTCAAACTACACCAATCGGTGCACAAGGCACCCTCGGTGATCTCAAGTCTAAGGATCACATGCACCACCATTCATTAGAGGATTCGTTCCATAGACACTGGGGTTATCCATCCATATGGAATCCTCTCGGTGGGTCACCCAGTGAACTTGCTGGGTGTAATCGCCACAAAGAACACCCATGTGTTGCACCAAGTTGTCACCAAACAACCTTGACAAGTGAGATTAGTCCCGCCTTTCGACGGTGGTCGCTCAACACTATGATAGCCTTACCGTATTATCTATGCCCTTAGTTCAGAATATCACGGGGCTACGGACGTTTCTAGAATGGCCACCATATGTGCTCATAGGGTTCTCACTATCAAGATTTGAAACACTTGATACCCTCGTCATGGCTATACCATTCTAAGGACATATATTAATACATATTGCAATAATAATGATTTACGCGATATAGAATAAAATGCCTTTTATTGATTAATGAACATTATTACAAAGAGTCAATTCTACAATAATTGATTGGCTCTAGGGCATCTACTCTAACATGGTGCATGTACACAATGCAAATCAGCACATGTTGCAGCGATCTAATCCATCACTGCGCACTTTCGAGTGCACAAGGGCCAAAGTGAAAAGTTTCAAAACTTTTAGACCAACTTGTATATCTGTAAATTGTCAGGGGGTAATTAATAATTAACCCACCCAATTCAAAAATTGATTGTTTTTGAAATGAATGCCATGTACTTGTTTGTATATTGCATGGTGCCCGGTACATGAGCCTTAGACCTATGGTGAATGTTTTAAATTTTTTGTTATGTATGGTTGTAATTTATTAAATAGGGTATGCGTGTCCTGCCTTTCTCCCCTTCTCGATGTACATTCTTTTCTCATCCCATTGCCCTCAAATGTAAATCAAGGTTTCTAAATTTATTGATGTAAAGAATTTTGTATAATTATTCTCACTGTAAATTTAGAATGATGTTTTTGCAATGTACTTGAAGACGGGTCAAGGAAGAGACGATCACACTTGAAGACTCAAGATTTTATTACAGGACCCCTAGGTGACCTACCGATTCCTCTAGGCTCGAGGAAATCGGTTTTAGTTGGGCCATGTACCAGCACATTTTAATATTCTGTTTAGAATGCATGCTAAGGTTGAATGTTCAATAACATGCCAAACAATGTCATTCTAACAAAGATAATAATCTAGTGAGACATTAAATAACAAACCTTCAATTAAAGTATATTAAGTCACGTATGCCTTCCATCACCATGGTTTTAATCAAACCACTGTTCGTCGGAGCCTTGTTCGCCAAAGCGAAGAGTACACTTCTACCAGTGGGAGGTTAAAATTCATTGGAGTTTTCCTTAATGGTGATGGGTTGACTTAAAATGACGGTTTTGCTTGTTCGCCATAGCAAAGGTTGATAAACGGGTCATAGGCATAGTAGACAAGTACACATATTCTCTGTACGTGGTGGCATGTAGTGTCCAATCTACTGATACTGAGAATTACACTTGAGGACGATGGTTGGGGCCATTGGATCGTGTGATTGGCTTGTTGTCTTCATCACATTTGAGGTTGATAGTAGAAGATATCAACTGGGGTGGATGAAGTTTGTTGGCCTACCTAATCAACCCATTTTGGCTTGTTTGCCAAAGCGAAGGTTCGAAATGGGCTAGATGGGATCTCGGTCCACTAGAAAAGCCAATGGGCTTTCCTGAGTTAATAGGGAGGGCTATTGACTTGAGGAAAATAGTGGGAGCGATTGTTTAATAAAAGGCCGTATTAAACAAATAATAATAAACATTGTAATAACGGTTATTTATTCTGTACTTGTAGATTCACTTAAAATTGAGCAAAATGATCCCAACATCACTGCGACAAATCATCGAACCGAGAGAGAAATGGAATAGTGGGAACTTCGTTGACTAGTATAGAAGTATAAGCGATATGCTTTAGTCAAGCGATAGATTATACACCATTGAGCAGGCTTTGTCACCAGAACCTGCTGATAGTTCTATCCATGAGACTAGGTATGTATATGTGAAGCATACACATGATGCGAAAGCAGAAATGACAAGATACATTCTGCTTGCATCAATGACACCATTACTGCGACAACAGTGCCAGAAAATGGACTTAGCTTCTATTCTTCATTTTCTTCAAATGAATGAGAAGCATATGGTGTCTTGGTCTATATTCAGATGCAAGATGGAAGATGGTGCCAAAATTGACGATCATATACTCAAATTGATCGAGTATATGAACAGGCTTGAGATTTTGGGATGTGGACTTAATGAGGGTTTAGCGATAGACTTCATATCATAGTCTTTGCCAAGTTCTTATTCTCAATTTGTCTATGACTTCATTGAGGATGAAAAGAAAAACACATTTTCTGAGTTTCTGGATATGTTGAAGGCTACTGAGTTAGGCATGAAAATGTCTGAAACGTTGACGTTGGTTGAAGCCAACTCAAGTGAGAAAGCAAGGGCTCAGAAGTCATTCGAAAGAACTATTACAAAAAGGAAAGGCGTTTGTCCTCACTGTGGGAATCCTAGCCATTGGAGGAAACATTACAAGGCCTTCCTAGCAAGAGGGAAGAAGAATGTTACTTCTTTGTCAAGTATGTTTTTGAGATCAACTTATCCCGTTAACATCTTGGGTTATTAACACAAGATGTGGTTCTCATATTTGATTGATGTGATTCTCACATTTGATTGATGTGTAAGGACTACGGCAGAGTAAATTGCTAGCCGAGGGAGAGGTGGACCTACCAATTAAAAATGAAGCAATTCGTGTTGCATTTGCTGTAGGATCTTATCGTCTGATTTTGCCGATGGGCTTGTTTCTTAGAACTCATGGATTATTATGATTTTTCTTCAGTTTCTAGAAATTATATTTATGTGTCTACTTAGGACAAATAAGAGTATTACTTTACTAATGGATTACTGTCCTTGAACGTAAATAACATTCTTTATGGAACTATTTCATAATAATTTGTTCTTAAGATAGACAATAAGGATAATCTAAAAAATAACAACTATGCCAACTGTGGTAAGTTGAGCTGAACCTGAAGGAATGTGGGATAGTATTAAAACTCGCATCCCCATGTACACGCTAGAATAATGGTGTATCTAAAAGAGAAGATTAGGACCTAACTTGATATGGTTAGATCCTTGATGAGTTCTTATGATTTTCCCACATAACTCTAGGGTTGTGCCCTAGAGACTGCGACTCACGTACCAAACCGTGTGCCGTCAAGGTCTGTAGATAAGACTCCATATGATCAATGAAGTGGGCGAAAGCCCAACTTATCTTATTTAAGGATTTGGGTTTGCGAAGCTTATGTCAAGAAATTGACTTCGAACAAGCTGGGCCCAAAATCCTGTATATTCGTGGGGTATCCTGATGAGACCGAAGGATACTATTTCTACCACCTAGAAGAGCGCAAAATCTTTGTTGCTCGTTCTGGTGTCTTCCTAGAAAAGGAATTTTTTCTAAGAAGTACTGGTGGGAGAAAAGTAGAACTCGATTAAGTTTTAGAACCACAAAATGTACTAGACAAAGGACGGGGATGATGTGCCACAGGAAGTGGTTGAATATTATGAGAAGGTTACTCCACAACTTGTGGATCAAAGTGAACCACCTCAAGTAGCACAGGAGCTACGTAGATCTGGGAGAGTACGCCATGAGCCCGAGAGATATAGTTATCTCGTGACTCAACATGGTGACGTACTAGTCTACCGATGAACCCAGAACCTACAAAGATGCTATATCGGATCCAGATTCCATTAAATGGCTTAAAGCCATGAAATCTGATATGGACTCCATGTACCAGAACCAAGTATGGTCTTTGGCGGAACCACCTAAAGGGGTAAAACCCATAGGGTGTAAATGGGTATTCAAGAAGAAAACTAACATGGATGGCAAGGTGCATACTTATAAGGCACGATTGGTTGCCAAAGGTTTCAAACAAATTCACGGAATTGACTATGAAGAAACCTTTTCGCCGGTTGCCATGATTAAATCCATCTGGATTATGCTTGCGATTGCTGCATACCATGACTATAAGATTTGGCAAATAGAGGTCAAAACAACTTTCTTGAATGGAAACCTTGAAAAGGATGTCTATATGACACCACCCGATGGTTTCGTTCTTGATAGGCAAGCTGATAGGGTATGCAAGTTACAGAGATCCATATATAGACTCAAGCAAGCTTCTAGGAGCTGGAACATTCGTTTTAATGAAGCCGTAAAAGAATTTGATTTTATCAAGAACGAAGATGAGCCTTGTGTTTACAAGAAAGTGAGTGGGAGCGCAGTGGCATTCCTGGACATACTTCTAATCGAGAATGATATACTGAACTTGCAGTCGGTAAAGACTTGGTTATCCAAGTGCTTCTCCATGAAGGACTTAGGGGAAGAAGCCTACATTCTTAGAATAAAGATCTATCATGATAGATCACGTAGGTTGCTTGGCCTAAGTCAGAGTGCATATCCTGACAAAGTACTGAAAAGATTCAGTAGGAAGAATCCAAAAAGGGATTTCTTTCGATGTCACATGGTGTTTATCTCTTTAAGAAAATGTGTCCTAGAACATAAGATGAGAGAGATAGGATGAAAAGGATCCCATATGCATCAGCAGTTGGATCCATCATTTATGCCATTGATAATTCGAGGATTATACTAGTTAATTTAAGCTTTTAGGCCGGATTTTAGATACTTCTTAGTTTATTTTTGCCTGAATTGCTACTTAATTCCTTACATTTCGTGTTTCAGGTTAAAATGGACATTTTGAGTGAATAAAGACAGATTTGGAGTTTCTGGACTCAAAAGCAAGCGGAGGGCAATTCTTTAATTTCAGAATTCTTCAGGAAGCTTCGCCGCGGCGAAATGGGCCAGTCACGTACCAGATTCAGCTCTTTTGTTGCCGCGGCAAGATTCCTTCTTGCCGCGCTGAAGTCTCTTGTTTCCAGCTTTTTGTAAAACGACAGTTTCGTTTTTAGGCTGAGTTTTAAGATTTTGGGCGAGGTATAAAAGAAATACTTAGTCTTTTTGTTTAGGGCATTCGTGGAGAGATAGACAGCAGTTTTACATTTTCTTAGGTTCATTTTTGAGTGATTTTTGGATTAAACAAAGTGTGAAGATTTGAGGTGAAATCAGTGGATTCGTCAATTGGGAAGATTCTTTTCCTTTTCTCTTGTGTCCATGATGTTGAACTTGGAATTTTTCATTTCTTTTAATTGTTTTATTGATTTAGCCATGAACTAACCTATTTTGGGTTAGGGTTTTGATGTAGTTCGGATTCCAATGGGTTAGAGAGTTGATGATTATTAATTTCATATGAGTTTTCTTTGATTGTGTGATTATTCTGTATTTATTGTTTTTATGTGATGAACATGATGAGATTGAGAGATAATTCATGTTAAGCTTCTTGGGTAATCACCATTGTATTATTGGATGCTAGAGATAGATTCAAGAACTAATGAAATCAATCTAGGATTCTTGTGCTTAATGAGCTTAGATTTATTAACTTTCATTTTCTTGGGTGCGAAAGGTTAATAGGGAAGAGTAGAAAAACATAGCCTGAGAAGGTATGTTGGACACCTTAGAGAGTTCGATTTACAATTAATGCATGTGAATATGAATTTAGTTTAATTCTTTAGGTTTAACCCATAGAGTCCGAATGAAGTCAAAACCTACCCGTTTGTTTGAATTGATTTTTTCCCGTTTTAAATCTTGCTTTCATAGTTTAATTTTATTTTAGTAAAATTTTGTTTTAGTTATAGTTTAAATTGCTCCCTTAAATCCAAAAGAATTCGATTGCTTCAACTTGAAAACGGTAGAAAACTTAGTGCTTAGCAACAATCCTCATAGGAACGATACTCACTCAACACTCTATTACTTGTGCGACTAGTATACTTGCTACATATTGCATGTTGTAGGAAACACGCATCAAGTTTTTGGCGCCATTGTCGGGGATTGAGTTTTAAGTTAACATTGAGTTTTTCTATAGTTAGCTAGATTGAAGTTTTAATTTTTTTTTTTTTCAGTTTTCAGTTGGTTTGTGATCTCACTTTCTTTCGTTAATTATGTGCAGTTTATGCGAAGAGCGAAACGTCAGCCAATGGTTCCTATTGATCTTGAGATTGAGAGAACCACCAGACGACTTAACAGAGAGAGAAGAGAAAGAGAGGATATAGTGGTTGAATCAGAAGAAAACAGGACACTAAGGGAATTTTCAGTTCCCACGATTAATAGCAGTAGGTCGAGTATTACTAGGCCTACGGTGCAAGCCCACAACTTTGAGATTAAGCCGGCAATCATTCAGATGATCCAGAAGTCGGTAAGGTTTAATGGTGATTTGAAGGAAGATCCGAATCAGCATATTGCGGAACTTCTTGGAAATTTGTGACACCTTCAAGTCGAACGGAGTGTCAGATGACGCCATTAGGTTGAGGTTATTCCCATTCGCATTGGGGGATAAAGCAAAGGGGTGGTTAATGGCACTACCATCAGAGACTATCACAACTTGGAATGATCTAGCACAGAAGTTCCTGACCAAGTTCTTCCCTCCAAAGAAAATCGGCAAACCGAGAAATGATATCACATCATTTCTACAAGATGAATCCGAGTCATTGTATGAGGCTTGGGAGAGGTACAAGGAATTGATGAGGAAATGTCCACACCATGGGTTACTAGTTTGGCTTCAAGTCCAAACATTCTACAATGGACTGATGGGTAACGTGCAAACCATGGTGGATGCAACATCGGGAGGAGCTTTGCAGAATAAGACACCAGAGGAGGCTTATGAGTTGCTTGAGGTTTTGGCAAGCAACAACTATCAAAAACCAAATGAGAGAACAATATCAAGAAAATCTACGGGTCTTCATGAAGTTGATGCCTTCACACCCATCTCAGCCCAACTCACGGCACTTGAAACAGTTGGGAAATATGCAGGTAAATTCTATTCAAGCACCTCAACTAACTTGTGATTTTTGTGCAGGGAACCATGTGAGCAGCGAGTGTCAAGTGGGGAACACATTTGCTTCGTCATCTTCATCATCGGAGCAAGTGAACTACTTGGCAGGAAATTAGAGGCAACCAAACAACCCGTACTCTAACACATACAATCCGGGTTGGAGAAATCATCCAAATCTGGCTTGGGGCAATCAGAACAAACAAAATAATGAATGGAACCAAAGGACTTTGCCGAATAACCAACCAGGGGTGAATAATCAACCGGGAGATCCAAGAGTGACAAAGTTGGAGGACATGTTTGGGAAATTCATGCAGGAGACCACGGGTTTTATGAATGAGACGAGGACGAATTTCAGAAATCAAAGGGCGTCTATTCGGAATCTTGAGGTACAGATGGGCCAATTGGCCGAGAAGCTAAATGAGAGACCGTAGGGTTCCTTACCAAGCAACACAGTGACTAACCCACGTGAGCAAGCAAATGCCATAATTTTGAGGAGTGGGACAGTTTTTGGAAGAAGTTGAACAAGCTGGAAAGGAAGAATCTGAAGAGGAAGTTGATGAAGAGATTGTAGTTGATGAGAAACCAAGCGGTTTAGAGGAAGAGAACAAGAAGAAGGAAGAAAGGCAAAAGAAGAAGGAGAAATTACCATTCCCCGAGATACCACCAGAGTTGGCATATCACACTTCACCTAGCCTTTTCCTCAGAGACTGAAGAAAAAAAATCAGGATAAGCAGTTTTCAAAATTTATTGAAATTTTTTAAAAATTGCATATTAACATTCCTTTTGCAGATGCATTGTAGCAGATGCCGAGCTACGTGAAGTTCCTTAAGAAAATCCTATTGAACAAAAGGAAGTTAAAAGATGAGGAAACGGTGATGCTTACGGAGGAGTGTGGTGTCATTCTCCAGAAGAAGTTACCCCCGAAGCTCAAAGATCCAGGGAGTTTTACTATTCCTTGCATCATAAGAGATATTATGTTTGATCATGTTTTATATGATTTAGGTGCTAGTATTAATTTAATGCCCTTTTCTGTTTTGAGGAGATTACGAATTGGTGAAGTGAAGCCAACAACCATGTCGTTGCAACTAGCAGATAGGTTCATAAAACATCCGAGGGGGATAGTGGAGGATGTGTTGGTGAAGGTGGATAAGATAATTTTTCTGGCAGATTTTGTTGTGTTGGACATGGAAAAGGATAAGGAAATTCCTCTCATTTTGGGCCTACCATTCTTGGCCACGGGGAGAGCACTAATAGATGTGCAAGAAGGAAAGTTACTATTGAGAGTTCAAGATGAAACAGTAACTTTCAATGTCTTTGAAGCGATGAAGTTTCCATCCGAATGGGATTCGTGCTTTAGTGTCGATGTGGTGGATAAATTGATTGTAGAATCTATTGAAGAAAACACCCCACAATTACCTCTAGAAGCGTGTATAGCCAAATGAAAAACAGTAAAGGTAGATGAGTCGGCGAGTAATGAATGTGCTAGGTTGTTAGAAGCACTTCAACTGATCGATGAGAGTCAAGATTTAGAATTTAAGGAGTTTGATTTTGAAAAAGAGAAGGAAAAGGAAAAAAATGAAGAACCTGCAAAGCTTGAGTTGAAACCTTTACCTTCCCACCTCAAATATGTATATCTTAGGGACTCAGTAACCTTCCCAGTGATCATTAGTTCAAGATTAAGTAAATTAGAGGAAGAGCGGTTGATTAGGGTGTTGAGGGAACATAGACTAGCAATTGGATGGACGATTTCAGACATTAGAGGCATCTCGCCACCATTTTGCATGCATAAGATACTCATGGAGGATGATATTAAGCCTAGGGTGCAACCACAAAGAAGATTGAATCCTTCGATGAAGGAGGTGGTGAGAAAGGAGGTCGTGAAACTCTTAGATGCGGGGATTATCTATCCTATTTCCGACAATCCATGGGTGAGCCCGGTACAAGTGGTTCCGAAGAAGGGAGGTTTCACGGTAGTAAGGAATGAGAGTAACGAATTGATACCAACTAGGACGGTGACGGGCTGGAGAGAGTGCATTGATTACCGAAAATTGAATGAGGCGACAAGGAAGGATCATTTTCCACTACCTTTCATTGATCAGATGTTGGAGAGGTTGGCAGGACATGCCTATTACTGTTTCCTAGATGGGTATTCAGGATACAACCAGATGGCCATCGCTCCTGAGGATCAAGAGAATACGACCTTTACTTGCCCCTATGGCACCTTTGCTTACCGAAGGATGCCTTTTGGGTTATGCAATGCACCAGCTACATTTCACAGATGCATGATGTCGATCTTTGGGGACATGGTGGAATGGTTCATAGAAGTCTTCATGGATGGCTTTTCAGTTTTTGGTTCGTCTTTTGATAGTTGTCTAACTAATCTTTCTCTTGTTTTGTAGCGATGTAAGGAGACGAACTTGGTGCTCAATTGGGAGAAGTGTCACTTCATGGTCCAAAAGGGAATAGTGCTCGGCCATAGGATTTCAAAGGATGGAATAGAAGTTGATCGAGCAAAGACAGAAGTGATTGAGAAGCTACCACCACCATCAAATGTCAAAGCAATCCGAAGTTTCTTGGGGCATGCAGGGTTTTACAGACGATTCATCAAGGATTTTTCTAAGATTTCTAAACCCTTTTGCAATTTGTTGAATAAAGATGTTGTGTTTGATTTTAATGATGAATGTATGCATGCCTTTCTAACTCTTAAAAAATTATTAGTATCTGCACCTATTATTGTCATTCCCGATTGGGGACTGCCATTTGAATTAATGTGTGATGCTAGTGATTTTGCTCTAGGGGTAGTGTTAGGACAGAGGAAGAACAAAGTGTTGCATGTAATTCAATATGCTAGCAAAACACTCACTGATGCACAATTGAATTATACCACCACTGAAAACAATTGTTGGCTGTGGTTTTTGCTTTTGACAAGTTTCGTTCATATTTGTTAGGTGCAAAGGTGATTGTCTACACGGACCATTCGGCACTCAGGCACTTATTGGCAAAGCAAGAAGCGAAACCTCAACTGATAAGATGGATCCTATTGCTTCAGGAGTTTGAGTTGGAAATTCGAGATAAGAAGGGGCCAGAAAATGTGGTGGCAGATCACTTGTCAAGAATTGAGAGACCAATCCAGGGAAATAAAGAGGAAAGTCCAATTACAGAAACATTTTCGGATGAGAAGTTGATGAGAGTGGATGAAGCACCATGGTATGCAAATTTTGCAAATTATTTGTCATCAAGGGTGCTCCCAAGTGGTATGACGTTCCAACAAAAGAGAAAATTCTTCTCATATTTGAAGTACTACTTTTGGGAAGAGTCATTTCTATACAGACACTGTGTTGATCAAATGATACAGAGATGCGTCCCGGAGGAGGAGATGAAAAGCATTCTACGGCATTGTCACGAGAGGGAAGTAGGTGGCCATTTTGGAGGAACTAGGATAGCAGCCAAGGTTCTACAATCGGGGTTTTATTGGCCAACCCTCTTTAAGGATTCTTTTCGGATGATTCAGGAGTGCGACCAGTGTCAACGAAGTGGAAATATTTCAAAAAGAGATGAGATGTCGTTGAACAACATCCTGGTGGTTAAGCTTTTTGATGTGTGGGGGATTGATTTCATGGGTCCCTTCCCAAATTCTTTTGGGAATACATATATCTTGGTAGCGGTGGATTACGTGTCGAAGTGGGTAAAAGCAGTTGCATTGCCGACTAATGATGCTAGGGTAGTGATTAAGTTTGTGAGAAAGCATAGTTTCTCAAGGTTTGGGGTACCACGGGCAATTATTAGTGATGGAGGTTCCCACTTTTGCAATAGGCAATTGGATGCACTGTTGGGTAAGTATGGAGTGACACATAGAGTTGCAACACCTTACCATCCACAAACGAGCGGGCAAGTGGAACTGTCTAATAGAAAGCTTAAAGGCATTTTAGAAAAGACAGTTAATGCATCTAGGAAGGATAGGTCACGAAAATTGGAAGATGCATTATGGGCCTACCGAACTGCATTTTAAGAATCCAATTGGTATGTCCCCATTTAGAATGGTTTATAGGAAAGCATGTCACTTACCGGTGGAACTCGAGCATAAAGCATATCAGGGTCAAGCACTAAATATGGATTTAAGAGCTGCTGGGAGGAAAGGATGCTGACTTTGAACGAACTCGATGAGTTCCATCTTGAAGCATATGAAAATGCTCGAATTTACAAGGAGAAGACAAAAAGGTGGCATAACAAGCATATCAAGAAGAAGAATTTTGAAGTGGGGCAAATAGTGTTGTTGTTCAATTCTAGACTTGGGCTATTCCCCAGAAAACTTAAGTCTAGATGGTCCGGACCATTCACGGTTACAAGAATTCACTCATCCGGAGCAGTGGAAGTTACACATGAAGAAAAGGGCACTTTTACAGTCAATGGACAGAGATTGAAGCCATACATTGATGGGGTGATGAGTTGCAAATCCATCCAAATACGGCTTGACATTCCAACATGAAAAATTGAGAGAGTCGAGCTTACCGACTATAAACAAGCGCTTCTTGGGAGGCAACCCAAGTGTTTTAATTTTTGTTCTTCTATTTTTATTTCAGTGTGTTTGAATGTATTTGATGTTTTGATGAGTTTGAATGATTTTTAATTTGTGTGTTTTTGGGTGTTTCAGGTGAAGTTTTCAGCTAATGTAAGGAAAGAAAATGCTCCAGACTTCGCCGAGGCGAAGAAGTATTCCTCTAAGGCAATTTCGCAGCAGTACCGAAACAGGTTGGACGAAATTCCTCTAAGGCAATTTCGTCGCGGTGAAGATTTTTCCTCGCCGCGACGATTAGCCATTGTAATTTTTTGCCCCAGTGAAGCATTTTTCTTCGTCGCGGCGAAACCTGGGTTTCAAATTAGGGTTCTATGAACGAAGAACTTCGCCGTGGCGAAGACAATTTTCTATAAATACTCACTTTGGTTTTTCATTATTCACGCAACTTTTCAAATCCATTTGGGAGAAAAATTTTCCACTTTCAATCATTTGCCGTCCAAGTGTTTTTCCAACCAAAGTTCTCACTCCTTAACCCTCCTAAACACCAAAACAACTCATTTCAACAACAAATTTTGTGAAAATTTCACGAAAATTTTAGGTTCAAGAAACTTAGGGCTTTCCAATTTGGGCTGATTCTGAGTAAATTGGTGGCGAATAATCCTTTGTATTGGAAAGATCTCAAGTTCCCTCAACTTATTTTCGCACAATTTCAAGTTTTGATTTGTAGATCTGAAAAAGTTGATTGTTGGTTGAGTTGCGAATTTTTGGGTGATTGTGAGTTCGATTTTGTTAAGGAAGGGTTGATTGTGCATGTTGTGATATTGAGTGTGGGTTTTGAGTTTTCGAGTGTTTTATTGATTTTGGAGAAATTGTAGTTTGGGGGTCTAATTGCGAATTTTTGGAAGTGTTCTCAATTTTCTTTTTCAGGTTTGAATTGGTTGTCGTGGCGAACCTAGGCTTGAATTTTTGGGTTGCGCTGTGAGTTGAATAATAGAAAATGGAACCCAAAGTTAAGGTTCCATACAAGGGCAAGGGAAAAGGAAAGAAAGTGGACAGCCGCTTCGTGAATGAAGAGGCCTAGAAATGATATCAAGGGGCTATCCAAAGAAGAGATAAAGGCTTTATTCCTGAGCGCGGATTGACCGCGAGTCAGGCGTTGGACTGGAGTTGAGGGAGACAGTGGGAACTGTTTATGAGTGCTCTGCACATCCGGCTGTAGCCGCTAGTAAGGGAGTTTTATGCCAACCTCCCGGATTGTGAGGAGGGTATTGCATTTGTGAGAGGGGTTGATGTGTCGTTTATAGAAGATGTGATCAATGAGTTTTACAACTTGCTTGGGATTGATCAGGATGAGTACGAAAGGTTTAGAGGGACATAGTTTCATGATAGTATCATTCTTCCGGTCATTGCAAAACTGGATGCAACTTGGTCAATGTCGAAGAAACAAAAGAAGACCATTAAGGGAACTTATTTGACACCGATTGCTCGATTGTGGCAGTATTTTCTTAGTGCGAGGTTGATGTCGAAAACGCACTATAGCACGGTAACTTACTAGAAGGCATTGCTGCTTTATGCTATTGCCACAAGAAAGAGTATAAATGTGGGACGAATTATCTTTAACAACATTCATCATGCCGCCAAACCAGGGCGATCAAGTTACTCTTTCCCACATCCCATTACAGCCTTGTGCATTAGAGCTGGAGCCAAGGTGGATGGTGATGAGCAACGTATTCATGTTGCCCCTATCCTCGATTCGGATTTTTTTCAGAAGCATCTTGAACGTCCAGAAGCTGAGCAACCAAGGGCAGGAACAAAATGACAAAGAACCACACAAGGCCCTGTCACATCCTCCAGCTCCACAACTACACAAAAGGAGATGATACAGCAGATGATGGGTATGATGAAACGTATGGCAAAACGTCAGGGATTGGTTGGCTGAGCAGACCCAGATGATGTATGATATGCAGAAGAGTAGCTTCAACAAGCTCAACGTTGACACTACAGGATTCCAATGGGCTGACTGGGATTCAGATGAGTGGATGGGCTCTAAGTCAGAAGAGGAAGAAGAGGAAGACGAGGGAGGCAAAGAATGAGCACCGAAACACCTGTTTTGTTTTTCTTTATTTTTGTTTGTTTTTAGTTGATTTTGTTTTTCATTTCAAACATTAAACTCGGTTATTTTTGTTTTGGGTTATGGTAGTTGTTTTAGTTATTTCATTTTCTTTTAATTTGTAGTTTGTGCAAGGACAAGATTAGGTTGTAATACTTTCATATTAGTCAGTGGATTTTTCTAACATAGTGGACACCATAGTTTCTATTGTTTTGACAGATGTTGGGTGATGTAAAGGTCACAGATCAGGTGTGCACTGTGGAGCGAAACTTCACGGATTAATTAGGGAACTATCTTGTACCTTTGTTATTTTTGTTTTTCTAATCCTAATTTATGCGTAATGGGACATTGGGGACAATGTCATCTTTTGTTTTGGGGTAAGAAAATTAGAAATTTTGATTTTGTTTATTTTACTTTAGGTTGATTGTTTTTGCCGATGATGAATTGTATAAATCAATGATGCGAATTGGATTGTTGCGTTTCTATTGTTGAGAAATGTTAAGCATTGCTTCAAGTTTAGGTTTATTGACTGAATTTTGATTGAGGTTTGTTGAGTGGTTCAACCACCATTTTCGCTTTTTCGGCTTGCTTAGATTCATTTTATGTACTTAGGTAAAGTTTTGATAATGTTGGTGGACTCTAGAACCTAGTAGAGAAGTGCTTGGGGCGAAATTCTAGGATTAGACATGGTTTAGGAGATGATTTAGGCATTCTTTTTGGAACATTTGAGCCTTTCTAGCCGACCCAAGAATGAAATTGTCCCTAGTCACCCATTTGAGCCGTATGAATCATTATTGCTTTATTTTTCTTGGCAAACCAAAAATTGTCCGATCCTTATACCCTAAACACTCTGTCGTACCCTTAAGAGAATTCGATCCTAATGCAAACACAAAGAATGGGAAGAGTTGTACGAATAAACTAAAAGAATAGTTTGGGGGTTGTGAGAAGGGCAATAAAAACAAAAGAGGTAGTTTACCTCAATTCAATTGATTTGTTCTTACTGTAAAAAAAAAAAAAAAAAAAAAAAAACTGCCTTAAGGGTATCTCGGCTGGAAACCAGTAACCGCCTTTAAAATTGCCTAGTAGTACTTGGTGACCTCTGGTTTAACAACGCCACGTACACCTTAGACGCACTTCCCCCGCCGCATATATGGTATCAGAAATAAGAAAGATACAAGTTCGAGGGTTGTAAATTGGTGGACACGTTGATTGGTGGTTGAGAAGAAGTGGAGTTCGATTTGATTTGAGTGTTTGCATGAGGAAAACCGAGTTCTCTTACTTTGTTATTCCTATCCTTTTTCTTGGAACCCACTTCCCGAGCCTAGCGTTACAAGCTTATAAAGACCTTTTGATTCTTATCTTTGTCTAGTCCTCATTAGTGAAGAGTAGTTTGATATTTAGGCTTATGGAGTCTGCCACCATTTGATAAACTTTGCATTCCTGCATAAAATAATCTGGGAAGTCGGAAGGTGGATTGAAGTGGGGATTACCCACTCGGGGGACCAATTGAGAAAGAAAATTGATGCAACTTATAACTTCTTGGAGTGTTAAACATTTTTCTATTAATAATTTTGCAACAACTTTTGAGATTGGTATAAATTCTAGGCAGTTGTTTTGTGAGTCGAGTCTTTTATTTCTCTTATTCAAGTTTTGTCATTTGTTGTTTTGTATTTCTGAACGTTTGTGTTTTTCTTTTATCTTGTTTTGTACCAGATGCTCGGGGACGAGCATGTCCTTACTTTGGGGGTATTTGATAATCCGAGGATTACACTAGTTTATTTAAGCTTTTAGGCCGGATTTTAGATACTTCTTAGTTTATTTTTGCCTGAATTGCTACTTAATTCCTTACATTTTGTGTTTCAGGTTAAAATGGACATTTTGAGCGAATAAAGACAGATTTGGAGTTTCTGGACTCAGAAGCAAGCGGAGAGCAATTCTGTAATTTCATAATTCTTCAGGAAGCTTCGCCGCGGCGAAATGGGCCAGTCACGCACCAGATTCAGCTCCTTTGTTGCCGCGGCGAGATTCCTTCTTTGCCACGGCGAAGTCTACATTCTCCAGTTTTTATAAAACGCACAGTTTCGTTTTTAGGCTGAGTTTTAAGATTTTGGGCAAGGTATAAAAGAAATACTTAGTCTTTTTGTTTAGGGCATTCGTGGAGAGATAGACAGCAGTTTTACATTTTCTTAGGTTCAATTTTGAGTGATTTTTGGATTAAACAAAGTGTGAAAATTCGAGGTGAAAGCAGTGGATTCGTCAATTGGGAAGATTCTTTTCCTTTTCTCTTGTGTCCATAATGTTGAACTTAGAATTTTTCGTTTCTTTTAATTGTTTTATTGATTTAGCCATGAACTAACCTATTTTAGGTTAGGGTTTTGATGTAGTTCGGATTCTAATGGGTTAGAGAGTTGATGATTATTAATTTCATATGAGTTTGCTTTGATTGTGTGATTATTCTGTATTTATTGTTTTTATGTGATGAACATGATGAGATTGAGAGATAATTCATGTTAAGCTTCTTGGGTAATCACCATTGTATTATTGAATGCTAGAGACAGATTCAAGAACTAATGAAATCAATCTAGGATTCTTGTGCTTAATGAGCTTAGATTTATTAACTTTCATTTTGTTGGGTGTGGAAGGTTAATAGGGAAGAGTAGAAAAACATAGCCTGAGAAGGTATGTTGGACACCTTAGAGAGTTCGATTTACAATCAATGCATGTGAATATGAATTTAGTTTAATTCTTTAGGTTTAACCCATAGAGTCCAAATAAAGTCAAAACCCTACCCGTTTGTTTGAATTGATTTTATCCCGTTTTAAATCTTGCTTTCATAGTTTAATTTTATTTAGTAAAATTTTGTTTTAGTTATAGTTTAAATTGCTCCCTTAAATCCAAAAGAATTTGATTGCTTCAACTTGAAAATGGTAGAAAACTTAGTGCTTAGCAACAATCCTCGTGGGAACGATACTCACTCGTCACTCTATTACTTGTGCGACTAGTATACTTGCTACATATTGCATGTTGTAGGAAACACGCATCAACCATGCTATGTACTCAGATTGATGTCTCATGTGTTTTGAGCACTTGTAGTCCAGACACATACTCAGACGATTCCATCTCATCAGAGAAATAGTTAAGAAGAAAGATATGCAGATCAGTAAAGTGCATACTGACGACAATCTCGCAGATCCACTGACAAAGCCTTTGTAGCAGCAGAAGCATGAAAGGCACTTGAGATCATTTGGTATTAAATACATGAATGATTAGCTATAGTGCAAGTGGGAGATTGTTAGAGTAGATGCCCTAGAGCCAATCAATTATTGTAGAATTGATTTTTTGTAATAATGTTCATTGATCAATAAAAGGCATTTTATTCTATATCACGTAAATCATCATTGTATGTATTGATATATATCCTTAGAATGGTAGAACCGTGACGAGGGTATCTAGTGTTTCAAATCTTGATAGTGAGAACCCTATGAGCACATATGGTGGCCATTCTAGAAACGTTCATAGCCCCAGTATTATTCTAAAGTAAGGGCACGTATAATACGGTAAGGCTATCATAGTGTTGAACGACCCTGTCGAAAGGCAGTGACTGATCTTACTTGTCAAGGTTGTTTGGTGACAACCTGGTGCAACACATGGGTGCTTGTTGTAGGTAAGTTCACTGGACTGACCTACTAGAGGATTCCATATGGATTGTAACCCCAGTGTCTATGAAACAAATCCTCTAAAGAATGGTGGTGCATGTGATCCTTAGACTTGAGATCACCAGAGCGCCTTGTGCACCGATTGGTGCAGTTTGACACTAGCCCAACGCAGTTCTATTTAGAGCTGTCAATACGATAGTGATTGGCTGCATCAAGGAGTGTATCAAGACAATGGTGGATCGACAGAAGATTCATCACTCCCGGGTACGGGGGAAGTTTTCTCACGGCGTAATTCAATAAATGGCGATGACACTAAAACTATGGCCACAGTGGGATTGAGTTGTTGCTCTATCTGTAACAACTCTATTCTACTCATATTCTTTTAAAATATGCACAGTAAAATACAAGTAATATAGCATAAAAAGTTGGGCCCAAATGTTTCTTTTATTAAACATATACATTCTTTATACAAAAAGTTGTATCATGTACAAAAGGATCAAAACAAGGTGGACAGTGTAGCCATTTCCCTTCGCTTGCCGACGCCCATCCGACTGTATCCTCACCTAGATCCTGCAAAAACATAGGAAACAACGGGGTGAGCACAACTAATGCTTAGTAAGTAAATCCTCTACTCATCTATCCCCGTAACTCTGTCTCTAATTCTTTCCTTACAATTCTCATTTACTCTCTCTCTTATACTTCTCTCTATTTTCTCTTTCTCTTAACTCTTTCTACTAATTCTCTTTTGTAAGTCACGGCCTCATTTTACCAGAGACACGGTCGGGACTCGCTCCCGCTCTCCGTGACTTCTATTCATTCTAGCCGATCAGACTTGGTTATGCATGGATTCGGAACCCTTGGCCATGTGAGCGTATAAACTCTCTCTCGGGTACTCTCGAGTATAGCCCTCATCCGCATGCACTCTCACGGGCTACACCACTTCTCTCTCTTATACTCATGCCGCTCTCTCAATGCGGCGTACATGCGGGAATACTCTACCCATTACTCAGGGGTTCCCCATCGCACAACCTACTCTATTCTCTCTTTCTCTCTTAATAAAGCTCACACTCAAAGTTCTATACTCTTTCTATAATGCATAATTAATGCATATGGATGATTCATGCTCATTAATGCACTCATGAAAAGCACAAAATGCAATGTTGCATCAATGACACTCACTCTGCACAGATCATACTCAAGAAGGTATAACTTGAGTTATACACATCGGATTACTACGATTTTTGTCTCGTTTCAAAGCTTAGAGAAGGGCTATAAATTTTATGTTTGGTCTAAACCCAGATCAATCCATAAGATGCCCAAAAATCACTCAGAAAGTCACGGCTGTGACAGAGCAGTTTAGTAATATGTTTTCACTTAGGCATTTCATCAAGCAACTCATGTGCATATAAACACTCTACTATAATTACTACACTACTTCATTCTCTAGCCATCCAAAATGGGAGAAAACTCCCTCATATAATCATAATCCCTATTAAGAAAAGCACTTCCAAATAGGTTTACACAACATCTCTCAAACTTCATCTCAATTTCCATTTCTCAATACACATTAAAACACTTCTCATACATGAAGTGTATCCAACAACCACCAAATAGCTACTCATCTCAACTCAATTCCTCAACAAGCATAATACATATTTATACATGCATACATCTCTACTCAATCTCTAAATCTCTACTCAAAAGCTTATTCAAAACTCAACTTGGTTGGATTTACTTACCTTGTGAAAAAAGTGACTTCTCTAGCACTTTTCCTTCCCCTTGTTGTCTTGTCTTCTCTCTACAACTTAAAACAACAACAAGAACAATAACAACAATATAAGACTTCAATATAACCATAAGCAAACTCACATCTAAAGCAAGAATCCTTACCTTAGGATGCTTTAGATGAAATCTCTACTAAAATTACCCAAAAGCTCTCTTAAACTCCTTAGAAATCTTGGGAAAATTGAAAGGAAGTAGAGAATGAGAATGACGGTGGAAAATGGATGAAATGAAGGGTTTATTTCACTTAACCCTTTTTAGCTCATATTATAACCATCCTTTCCCAATTTGCCCTTGCTCTTCCTTGGAAATTCTATCTATATCCTTTAATTCATTACACTCACACCCCCATACTCACCTATTCTCCATGAAATTTCCTTACATTTCACTCCCCACTTTTCCTGCTAATTAGGGGTAGCTGGTCATTTTACCCCTATGGAGAAATATCTAGAAACCTCAATACACATTTTAGTTAACTCGTCGCCGCGGCGAAGAAACTTCCATCACCCCGGCGAAAAATTACAGAGCTGACACCGCCATACACAAAGCCAACGTCGCCGCGGCGAGGACTGCCATTCCAAAATTCCTCAAGTTTCAAACAATTTCAAGGCAAACACTTAACCAACTCAACATACAGACTCAATTAAAGCTGAATCAATGAACATTTAAACAATACAGCAAATCTTAACTACGTACCTCAAGTGGGGCTTTACACTATCCAGATTATTATTTAGGTCATTGGTCCCGTAACTAAATACATACATATCGAGAGTAACTGAGGTTAACACTATTTCTATGCCTCAGTCTCGTTGAGATAACGGATGATGAAAGAATTGGATTGTACGGTAACCATATCGCTGATGTAGTCGCTTGCTGAATCAATCTATCGGCCATGATGCCTTGCTAGGGACCACTCTTAGTCTGTGTGTAGTGAGACGATTAATTGGTGTTAATCGCGATACTACACACTACCGATATGATAAGGAGTCTACGGGTCACACACATAGAAGATAATTTAAGAACCAGTTTATAAGAAGGGTGTTTTTGTCTTTTTAGGCAAAAGGGTATTTTGGTAATCTCACAGTACAATTAAATTTGCTGAGGTTGTAGCCTTTATTTAATTTGATTAAATAAGTGAGATTACGTTTAAATATGTGTTTGCATATATTTAAATAAATTATCATTATTGTTAAATGTTAATATTATATATATATATATATATATATATATATATATATATATATTAATTTAATTTAATTGAGATAATGATAATTAAAATTGAAATATCTAAATGGGGCTATTTGGATACAAGGGGTGTTTAGGTTGGTGCCCAAGCCCATTCCATGATGGAATAGGGCAAAGTGTGCACTATATAAGTGCAACACTTTGTGAATTAAAATATGATTTTTCATTCAATCATTTAGACTAAAATTCCAGCCCCTTTCTCTTCTTCCCACGCCAGATTGCCTTTTTGCTTGAATCAAATCTCTTTTGATTTCATCTTGGTTCTTAAGGCTAAAGAGGATCTAGCAAATCCCTCTTTAGTTCCTTGGGGTTGTCTTCGTGTGGACTACATTGGTTCGATCCTACTCTTGGGTCGGTAGTGAAACCCATTCAGAGACAAGTTAGAGGAGCCTCCAAACATGCGTATGATTTCTTAACTCTAGACTGAATTTTCTGTAGATTCTTATTTAATGTATAAACTGTATATTTGTGCCTTGATCTTGGTTCTAAGGAACGATCCATGTCGTAAATAATTTTTGTTTCCGCTGCCATGACTTGATCGTTTCCTAACAGACCCTTCGATACTAAAACAAGAATATCTTCCTCTAGAAATCTCGGAATAATGAACCATAAAATTCTAGGTAAACTAGACTTCCAAAGCTTTGCAAAATATGTGGAATAGCTCCCAGTTTGTGCTAAGGAATTTATGGTATCCTGGCGAATTTTTCGTTTTCTGTCCGGTTCTTCTTAACAATTGCTGCTGGAAAATTGTTTGTTGAAAGACTTCCACTTTTTAGCTTAAAAACTTCTGAATCTGATGAAGCCATGATCATATTAATTGTACCTATTTGAATAATATTTCCAATGGTCCAAGAATAATCCAAATATGAGGTCTTTAGCTCAAGTTATCGTAGCAACACTGAGGCATGTTCCAGAACCTGCATCTACTTGTCTTCCATGCACTGATGTTAGGATCAATGTTTAACCATTATAAAGGTTGAACTGGATCACGACAAAACAATAAAAGTTATTGAACTATCTCTTAGATTTCAAAATCAACCAGAATCAGGTCAATCCGAGTTGTGTAGCTAAAGTTAAACCCACTTTAGTGCAGCAAGTTCACTCACGCCACGGCACAAAAATCCTCTGCCGCGAACAATTTTCAAATATTAATAACTTCTTCCTTTAAGCTCCAATTTTCAAACCTTTCATTCCTGTATGATTTTGATTCTTCACTCTTCAATGTCCATGCTTGAAATCCTCATTTTTCAGCACCTAAGCACCTAAAAATTCATAGAACATACCCGTGATTCTAGAAAACAAAAGAAGTACCGCAATTAAGTAAAATTAGCAAATTAAACCTAATTCCCACACAACATACCCTTAAAATCACAATGTATGAGTGCACTTTCAAGCACTCATCACAACCTCCAACCAGCTTCTTGCTAGTCCCTAGCAACCGAAGAGATCTAAATATAATCTATTCTAACTAACCTAACCTAAACCACTTTTGTAGGTTGACACAATTGCATTAAGCATATGCAATAAGCCTTTAAACCCCTAGGTCCCCCTAGTGGATGAGTTATAGTCTCGTGAGGGTTTACAGCGATGTTATCCACAAACATCCATCAAATCCAAACTAACACACAAACAATCGCACACAGAATAAAACTAAAACACAAATTTCTAGATTAATCCATAAAAGTGTCTCAGAAATTGCATACACATAACAAAGAGAGCAATCAAACATCACCCAAATTCTAGGAACATCCTAAACATCAATTTCACTTTCGTTCTCAACTCTCTAATCATTCATCAATCCACAATCTGTCAATCCTAACATCATAAAGAATTCCATGTGCAACATTCTTAGACTTAAACTTGATCCCATTAATTATGAAATAAGAGTAAAACTCTATAAAGACAAACTCCAAAGCCTATCTTTCAAACCACTCTCCACTAATGTAGGACAAGCACACAACTTTAGATCATTAGGACTTTATTGAGCTTGTAACGTTTAGGCTAGGGCATTGGGCTACGAAAGAATGGAAAGGAATCAAACAAAATAAAAGGATTAATCTTACCTATTTATTGCAACATAATTGCTCAAAACATATCACATTCACTCTGAACTTCCTAAACCTTTGTTGCATCTCTCTTCTCAACCACATTTGCATTTACACACTTTCCATACTTCCTTGATTCATTCATTTTTCTTCTTTTTCTTTCTCTTTTTTTTTTCAGATTTTTTATTTTATTTTGAATCAATAGTTAGGAAGCATGGATATTACAATCATTCCCCTTATTACCTCGATATTCACAATACACCACAAGCCCCAACCCATTCTTTTGAATACCCTTCAAAATTTTGATAAAAAAATCTAAGCCACACACAAACACTCTTACTTTGCATAAATTCATATTAAATCCTCCTAAAAAGCATAGGTAGAGTAGTGTGGTTCAGGGTTAAAAGGATATGTTATTGTGGGGCAAATGAAAAAAATCAAGGCTAATATAAATTCAATATTGGTACAAAAGGGTGACAAGAGATAATAAAATATAGGGTTAGCTTGAAAGGCAGAAACGGTCAATAGGTGGCCTAAATCATTTCATAAATCATGTGTCATCTAGGATTTTGCCTCAAGTGTTCATCAAATAGGTTCTAGAGTTTGGGGATCTAAATAATGTCATAGGATAGTTACACACAAAACATCCCTAAATGCTAGAATTAACCCACCAAAACAAACCACGTTCCTAAGAGTCTCAAATTTAAGCAAAACCAACATCTAGAATTATTCCTAGACTAAAGTAAATTTTGACTTATTCTAAATGCTACATGTCATTGCAATCAAGCTATTATCATTGACATATGAATTAACCCAGAAAAATTGAAACACACTCAATTAAAAATAAAATAAAAACACACCAAATTTCATGAAAATTTTGAAAAAAAAAAAAAAAATTCACGAAAAGTAAGAAACTTCATGAAAATTAAGAAATTCAAGAAAAGGGAACTTCCCCATCCCCAACCTAAAACCTACATTGTCCTCAATGTAACGATTAGAAAGGAAAAGCAGAAAAGCAAAAGACAAGTTACCCTCGTTAGAGACATCGTCAAAATCCGTGTGGCGCCGCGACACCATTTTCATCACTCCATGGCATCAAGTTGTTGCCCAAATTTTGTTTTTACTCTTCATTGCTGTGCCACAGCATAAATATTTTGAGCCGAGGTGTGAAGCTCTTTTCCTACAAAATGAATAAACCATAAAATACAAAGAGCTACACTACTCTAACTCATCCAACCATACTTAAAAAAAATAAAAAAATAAAAAAATAAAAAAAAAGAACTACATCTAAAAGTTTAACAATGAAAACACTAAAGACATTTGAAAAAAAAAATGAAAATAAAACATAAATTAAATCAAAGTAAAGTTCAAATTAAAAAGCTTGGGTTGCCTCCCAAGAAGCACTCTATTTAACGTCTAGGCTAGATGAAATGCTTGGTCTATGGTTCAGGGAGGCATCCTCAACTCCACATTAGACGTCTTTGGTATCGTGCTAGCAATGGCCTCTAAATACTCCTTTGCCTCTTCATCAATAAATTCATTGTTCTCTGTAGCCAAAGCCAACTCTACTTTATCTTTTTTCTCAACCTGCAAACTACTAGAGAAAATAATTGGATCCATTGAATCAATAAGAAAACACTCATTAGCTTCAGAAGGTGGAGACAGAGAATTAAAAACTGAAAATTCCTTAGTTTGATCAAGAACCTTCATTTTGAGTTTTCCATTTTGAACATCAATCATTATATTTGTTGTGGCCATGAATGGACGTCCAAACAAAATGGGTAATTCATTGTTGAACATTGACGACGTCTCCATATCTAACACCACAAAATCTGTAGGAATAATCAGTTTATCACCTCTTGGATGTTTCACTGAACGGTTAGCTAATTGTAGAGTCATTGTTGTAGGCTTAAACTCTCCCAATCCCAATTGCTGATAAATCGAATAAGGCATGAGGTTGATGCTTGCACCTAAATCCAACATAGCCTGCCTTTCCTTTTTATTACCAATAGTAATGTTGATAATAAAACTCCCAAGATCTTTCATTTTGGGTGGTAATCTACCTTGCAGCACCGCACTATCTCAGGCATCATTACTGTTTCATGAGGCTCATTCTTATGCTTACGTGTGGTCAACTCCTTGAAAAACTTTGCATAGGCAGGCAAGTTCCTAATCATATTAAGTAAGGGTAAGTTCACATTAACTATTAGGAAACGTTCCATATACGCAGCAGAAAACAAAATCATAATAACAAGGATCGTTCCCAAAGAGCCAAGATCAAGGGTATAATTTTACAGTTTATGTTAAAATAGAAATTTGCAGAAATTAATCATGAGTTTAGAAATACATACGCACGTTTGGAGGCTCCTCCAAATTTGTCAATGAATGTTTTTGCTACCAATCCAAGTGTAGGATCGAACCCACGTAGTCCACACGAAGACAATCACAAAGAACTAAGAAGGGATTTGCTAGATCCTACTTAGCCTTAAGAATCAAGAAGACAAATCAAATGAATTGATTTTGGGCAAAATGGAATACTGCCGTGGGAGAGTAAATGGGGCAGTTGTGTTTTCTTTTTCAAAAAAAATGAGTGTAATGAAAAATTCTCTCATTTTACAAATAACACATTTCTTTTATAATAAATACAATTGCCCTATTCTCATATGGAATAGGTTTGGGCTCCAACCCAAACACCTCATGTTACCAAACACTCCCAATTAGATATTTTATTTTTATTTCATCATTATCTCAATTAAAATCAATTGATATATATTTAATCTATATATTAACATTTAACAATAATGATGATTTAATTAAATATATGCGAACACATATTTAAACGTAATTTCACTTATTTATTTTTTCCTAATAAATTAAATAAAAGCTACAACCTCAGCAAATTTAATTGCACTGTGAAATTACCAAAATACCCTTTCGCCTAAAAAGACGAAAACATCCTTCTTTCTTCTTGAGTTTTAAATTATCTTCTATGTGTGTGACCCATAGGCTCCTCATCATACCGGCAGTGTATAGTATCGCGATTAACACCAATTAATTGTCTCACTAATACACAGACCAAGATTGGCCCCTAGCAAGGCATCATGGCCACCCGATAGATTCGGATTCAACAAAGTAGCTACCTGTCAACGATATGGTTACCATACAATTCGATCCTTTCATCATACGTTATCTCAATGAGACAAAGGCATAGAAATAGTGTCAACCTTCGGTTACTCTCAATATTATGTATTCAGTTTCTGGACCAATGACCTGTATTATAATCCGGATAGAGCAAAAACTTAATCCCACTGTGGCCACAGTTTTAGTGTCATTGCCATATACTGAATTGCACCGTGAGATAACTTCTCCCGTACCCGGGAGTGATGAATCCTCTATCAATCCACCATAGTCTTGATACACTCCTCGATGCAGCAATCACTACCATATTGACAGCTCTGAAAAGAACTGCGTTAGGCTAGTGTCAAACTACACCAATCGATGCACAAAGCGCTCCGGTGATCTCAAGTCTAAGGATCACATGTACCACCATTCGTTAGATGATTTGTTCCATAGACACTAGGGTTACCATCCATATGGAATCCTCTGGTAGGTCAGTCCAGTGAACTTGTTGCGGTGTATCTGCTTACAGCAAGCATTCATGTGTTGCACCAAGTTGTCACCAAACAACCTTGACAAATGAGATCAGTCACTACCTTTCAACAGGGTTGTTCAACACTATGATAGCCTTACCGTATTATCTGTGCCCTTACTTCAGAATAATACTAGGGCTACTGACGTTTCTAGAATTGCCACCATATGTGCTCATAGGGTTCTCACTATCAAGATTTGAAACACTTGATACCCTCGTCACGGTTCTACCATTCTAAGGACATATATCAATACATATTGCAATAATAATGATTTATGCGATATATAATAAAAATGCCTTTTATTTATTAATGAACATTATTACAAAGAGTCAATTCCACAATAATTGATTGGCTCTAGGGCACCTACTCCAACATTAACTTTGGACAAGATATTATAGATATCAGAAAAAGACTTATCCCCTTTGCTTTTATTTAGTCGACTTGGAAAAGGTACAGATGGAACATAAGGCTTTGGTGGGGCAACAATGGGACTAATCTCCTCATTTTGAATGGATTCACTTGGTTGATTCTACTTTGCTTTATCTTCCCCTACATGATCCAATTAAATTCTCATTAGTCTTAGAATTAAATTCTTTATTGATTACGTTACCACTTCGTAGTACAGAGACTGTTTTTGCTTGCTCAAGTTGGTTTGGTAATTTCCTACGAACACAACCTTGTACTGCCTCCACTATTTGTCTTATTTGAACCTCCAACTTCCTTATTGATGCCTCTTGCTGTTGAAATCTCTGTTCAAAATTCTGTTGGTTTTTTTTTATAAACTTGAATAAAATTATTCAACGTCGCTTCCAATGAGGGTTTCAACGGTTGATTGTTAGAATCTCCTTGTTGTTGATTATTACTCCAAGAAAAATTAGGATGATTCCTCCGACCAAGATTGTAAGTATTTGAAAAGGGATCATATTGAGGTCTTGGATTGTAGGAATTCATCATATTGGCTTGTTCAACAAACTCTGGAAAATTTTCACTAGAAGGATAAAAATTAGTAGCATGACCAATAATACCACAAACAGCATATACCTCTTTGGAATTATTTTGTCCTTGTCCTATCATCATTGTGTACATGGTCTTCATCTGCTTGGTCAATTCCGAAACCTGTATTTCTAATTCAATGTTAGTATTCACTTCATACATTCCTCTAGATCTACCTCTAACACTTTTCTACTGTGATTTGGCTCCAAGCGTCTCATATAGCTCATACATTTCTTGTGCAGTCTTCTCTCCCATAGCACCCCCTACAGCATTATCAACTATGGCTTGACAAGCCTGTGTCAGTCCATCATAGAAAATTTGATTCAACAACTCTAAAGGATATCTATGATATGGACAATGAACTAAAAGCAATTTAAAACGTTCCCAAAATTCATGGAATGGCTCACCTTCAATTTGTGAAAAAGTAGCAATCTTACCTCTAAATTCTACAGTTTTGGTATGGGAATAAAATTTACCTATGAATTTGTTGTAGACTACATCCCATGTGGTAAGTGAAGCTGGGGCCAAAGACATGCACCATGTATTTCCTACATCCTTCAACATGTATGGAAAATACCTCATTTACAGTTGATCTTCTGTCAAACTCTGCAAAGGAAAAGTCTGAACAATAGAATAAAAATCACGAATAAAAGTTAAAGGATCCTCTAAAGCTACTCCACGAAAAGATGGAAGCATTTGAAAGTGGATATGTTTAAGCTCATAGTTTCTTGCTGCATCATTGAGAACTATGCATGACGGCGATGTTCCTATTGTAGGATGTGCGTATTCCTTCATAGGACAAGGTAAATCAACCATTTTTTCTTCAAACTCTAAACTTGATTTTGATGATTCTTTAGAATTTTTTGGTTCCCTCCTCTTTCTGCCAATTAAATCAACTCTATCGACGTGTGAAAATAATTCTTCTTCCAAAGACCAACGACCTTGCATTCACAATCCAATCATTCAAAAGAGCTATTCAAGGTTTGCATATGATGTTTACCTTACCTTGTCTCAAACAATCAATTGTTTTGTATTTCAAAGGTAGCAAATGATGTTTACCATACTTATTTTATACAAAACATCAAGATTGAATTATGTGCAATGAATGAAACTAGAAATATATTGAATCAATAGGGCAATAAAATTAATCAAAGCATAAAACCTTCATGTTAGGTTACATCGGATCCGTAGAAAAGAAATTAGTTACACATTATCATAAGGATACAAGACCTCAAACCCTTCAAAAACATGAAGTACAAGAGGAAAAGATGAAACCCTAGGTGGATCTCTTCTCCTTGCCTCCAATTTTCTCCAAGTTGAAGTCCTTTCTTCTTGCCTCTCTCTAAGTTTTTTCGTCCCCCAAAAGAATACCTAAAGACATCCTTTTATAGTGCTAGGGTTGTGGGAAATTAATAGGAAAAATCCTATACAAAATAGGAGAATGAAATTCGGATTAATCTTAAGTTGAGTTCTTGTAGAATTAGGATTCCTGTTCTGACCCTTTGGTACTAAAATAGGAATATCTTCCTCTAGAAATCCCAGAATATTGAACTGTAACATTCTAGGTAAACTAGACTTCCAAATATTTACAACCATATGTGGAACAGCTCCAAGTTCATGCTGAGGAATGTTTGGTACCTTGGTGAAGTTTTCGTTTTCTGTTTGTTTCTCCTTAACAACTGCTATTGGAAAATTGTGCGCCGAAAGACTTCCACTTTGTAGCATGAAAAATTCTAAACCTGATGAAGCCATAAACATATTAATTATATCTATTTGAATCATATTTCCAATGGTCCAAGAATCATCCAAATCTGAGGTCTTTAGCTCAAGTTATCGTAGCAACACTAAGGCATGTTCTAGAACCTGCGTCTGGTTGTCTTCATGCGCTGATGTAACTTTAGGATCAATGTTTAACCACTTTCCAGGTTGAACTGGATCACCAAAAAAACATAAACGTTATAGAACTATTCTTAGCTTTCAAACACCACTGGAATCAGGTCAATCCGAGTTGTGTAGCTAAAGTTACACCCATTTTAGTGTAGCGTGTTCACTCACGCCATGACACAAAAATTCTCTGCCGCAAACAATCTTCAAATATTCATAACTTCTTTGTTTGAGCTCCAATTCTCGAACCGTTCATTCTTGTATGATTTTGATTCTTCACTCTTCAACGTCCATGCTCGAAATCCTCATTTTTTAGCACCTAAATACCTGAAAATTCATAGAATATACTCATGATTCAAGAAAACAAAAGAAGTGCCGAAATTAAGTAAAATTAGCAAATTAAACCTAATTACCACACAAAATACCCTTAAAATCATAAAGTATGAGTGCACTTTCAAGCACTCATCAAACTTCCTCAAATTCATAAAAGTTTGAAAGTCTAAAGCCTTTGTAAATAAGTCAACAAGTTGAGACTCTGTGTTTATATTTGTAAGTGAAATGACCTTATCCTCAACTAAGTCATGAAGATGACCATCTCTATAGGTAACATGACCATTTTCCAAGCATTCAAGCTCAACCAATAAAGATTTATTACCTATCATGTGTCTAGAACAACCACTATCAATTTGGGAGGCAAGCAAAGAGGTATGGGCAACAAGACAGTTAGCACTAAGCTTGGGTATCCAAACTTTTCTATTTTTGAAAAAAATGTTCTAGTGTGGTTACACAAGAGACTAACATGGTGACCTTACTGAATTAAAATCATGATTTCCAATGCATCTTTTCAAATATGAAATGAGTTTAAAAGAGTTTTGTCTGATATGACCTTTCTTTTGGCAAAAATGACAGATAGGAATGAATCTTGCCAAGAGCTTCGTCAAGCTTGTATGAACCTGCATTTAACCTTTCAACAATGGCCTTGGCCTCGGTTAATTCATTTAAAGCTTGATTCAACAAAATTTCCTTATTGGAAAAATCAGATAATAAGGCTTTCAATTTATCATTCAAAATCTTCTTATCTTCTATCAAGGAAGATTTTTCATATTCAAGAGACTTAATCCTCTTGATGGCTTTTAGCCAAGCCTCATACATTTTGTCATAAGCCTCATGTTGCTCTTTATAAACATCTCTTGAGTCATCTGAGGACACACTCTCACTATCCTCTTGATTAATCGTAAAAGCTAAAAGGTTTTCATTCTCAACTGATTCATCTTCCTCACTCTCTCTTTCTCCATCATCACTCTCACTCAAGATATTAGCCATTGTTTTACCCTTCTTGTTTTTCAAAGTGTTAGCACACTCAAACTGGACATGGCCACAACCCTTACACTCAAAACACCTAATGTCTTTGTTCTTCTTTTCATTTTCTTTTGAAAAGACACCTCGACCAAAATGGTCACCAAAATTTTTAACACAAGACTGTTTTCCTTTTCTAGCCACATTTGGTTTTCTGATATGCTTTTTCAAAAATTTTGCAAAGTTTTTTATGAGTAAGCCACATTCATCATCATCCACATCACTATCATCAACATTATCAAAGGTCTCAGAAATTACCTCATGTTTAAATGCAAGGTCATTACCTGATTTTTGCTTACCCCACCATTTCAATTTCTTCTCATATGCTTGAAGAGATCCAATCAGTCCGTCTAGCTACATCACATCAAGGTCACGACATTCTTCAATGGAGGTTGCCTTGGAAATGAATCTCTTGGGTAAATAGCACAACACTTTCCTGACAAGTTCAACGTCAGAATAGATTTTACCAAAGCAAAGCACTCATTTGTTACATCACACAATCAGCCATGAAAATCAAAGATTGATTCATCATCATGCATAACAAGGTTTTCATAGTCAATTACTAATCTCCTAAGTCTAGTCTTTTTCACAAGGCATGTTCCTTCATTTTTTTTACTTGGAGTCTATCCCATGCATCCTTTGCAGTCTCATAGTTAACAATATTTTTCATCTGACTTATACAAACATCATTAAACAACGCATGCAGGGCTTTATGGAAAAGTTTATTCCATTTCTTGGGACCACTTATCAAAGAGAATAAACTTTCCAGCACATTGTACATAAATTTGACAAGTATTATGGACCATACAAATATCTCATAAGAGAATAAGACAGCTCATTGAATTTTAGAAATACAACATGTGTTACCCAAAATATTTGCCAGATGCGTTGTGGTCACTCTGACTCAAAGGTGCTCACCCGATATAGCAGATAAACAACATAATAGAAGGTGGTCACTTTAACACAAGGTGTTCACACTGGAAATTAAAATAAAAGGATTGTGCTAAAGACAAGGTGAGGTGTTCATACCATGATTTAGAGTTAAACCACTAGAATCATAAGTTGACAAAAGAACTTATAGGGTTCATTTACCTTGGATTTGGAGTCTCCCTTCTGAATCATCTTCTTTGGACATAAAACAAAGGTTGGCTTGCTCCTCGTTTGACTCATCTTCATCACTTGAGTCATCACTTCCACTCCAAGTGGTGGCAATAACCTTTTTCTTTTAGAACTTGTCATTCTTATCCTTCTTTTTTCATTTGGCGTGAGGACAATCTCGATAGATGTCATCGAGCTTTTCACATCCATGGCAATTATCTCTGATTTGCCTTTATCATCTTCATTTCTTGGCTTGAACCATTGGAATTGTCTTCCTTTGAATCTTTTGGTCCTTCCAAGAAAATTTGTGAACCTCTTGCCAAGAAGTTGATTTCATCTTCTTCCATAGAAGAATCATCACCTTCTTCTTCTTCATCCAAGGTCTTGAGGGTAATCTCCCTCGTTAGTTTGATCTCTTCATCTTTCGGCTTTCTCTTCATCTCAAATGTCAATAAGCTACCAATGAGCTCATCCATTTTCATCATGGTGAGATCTTTGGATTCTTTAATCGTGGTCACTTTCATTGTCAACTTTCCAACAATAAGCATCTCAATCTTTCATTATCAAGTTAGAGAATCTCTTGTACATGTTAGTGATGCTTTCTCCGGTTTTCATCTCAAACAACTCATAATCTCAGAATAGCATCTCAATCTTTTACTCTTTTACTTGACTTGTTCCTTCGTGAGTAGTTTGAAGAATTTCCCAAGCATCTTTAGTCATTTCACTGTCGAAACTCTTCCAAACTCTGTAGAATCAAGAGAGCAAAAAAAAAAAAAAAAAAATGTTAAGTGCTTTATCATTTAAGCTCAATTTCTTTTCATCATCAATAGTATAATGTTCTTCCTCTTTGGGAAGACTTGTTGAGTCCTTCATGGAAACGAAGTTCCCTTGCTCTACTATTTTCCACAAGTTATAATCTGTAGATCTAATGTGGAGTCTCATTCTAATTCTCTATTGTGTGTAGCTTGTACCACAAAACAATAGGGGTCTACTAGTACAATGACCCTCACTAAATAATGGTGTAGATGAACTAGCCATGTATCGTGATTAACTCTTGAAACCATTAGGTTTTCAACACAAGAGCCCAAGCTCTGATACCAATTGTTAAGCCCTAAATATGGCTAATATTCTTAGGGGGAGGGGGTTGTAGGAATAAAAAATTATCATGTAATAAAAACTATCAATACAAGTAATAGCAAAATGATGAGTTTAACAAATCTATGTTCAATAAATAAACTCAACAACCAAAGAATGACAAAGTTAATGTTAATGGAAATGAGCAATAAAGATACCCAAATGAGAATAATAAATGCAACCAACTTAGGAGCAATAAATAAGAGTAATAAATGTATGAACAAAAGTAATAAATAAGTTGACAGAGTGAGAAATGCTCAAAGATTTATAGTGGTTCAGAGCTTATCCACAACCTTCCTACATCCACTTTTTCAAAGCAACCTCCTTGAAGTTCCACTAGAATCGGATTGTGCCAAATACAATAGTTTTATAGGATTGCACCTAGTTTTACAAGATTTCGCCATTAAGGTTGTAATCAAAGTGTTTTGTGAATGATTGTAATACCCAAGATGTCAAAGGCATGTTCCCAACTCAAAATAGTCCTTTAGATGTTAATTTTATGTTAAAAAGCATAAAATCTAACTAAGGGCAAAATAGTCAATTCATTTGGAACGGTATGAATCAATTATCCATAAAAAGGTATTAGGGGAAAAATAGTCATTTTACCTATGGATAAGCATTAAAAGTCAAGGATAATTTGGCTTAATTGTATTTAATGGCATTAATTAAGTAATAATTATGTTTAGTGCCAAATGACTAAATTGCCCTTATATGAGACATTAAGGACTTGTGAGTTAGATAATTAAAATAGTTGGGCCAATATGGTAATTACATATTATAAGGGAGATGAAAATGAAAATTCAATAAATTTTATCCATAAATTTCGTTCAAGGGAGAAGAAGGAACCATTTTCTTCAACCATTCACCATTTTCTCTCAAATTCCACCATAACTTCTCTAATCCAAGTTTTCTCTCTCTAGAGATCAAAGAAGATTGGCCTAATTTTTTTCAAGGGAGCAAGAATTGTGGAGAAATTTCTTCAAAAAGGTAAGGAAGTACCTCCCATGACTTTAGGGATTATGCTAGGGTTTGCAGATTTTAATGAAACTTTAAATTAAGGCTTTAAGGTATAGAATTAGTTGATGGCAAGTGCAGTTGAACTCATTAATGTTATTTATTGTCTTGAATTCATTATACATGAAGTTATTGCCATTTATGTTTTATGAGTTGTTATACTTAATTGAAGAAGATGAAGTATTGATTTTAATTGTGGCAAAACTTGTAGTAATGGAGGCCACATGGTGTTGAATGGTTGCTATTAGAAGTGTTGATGTGTTGTTTGCATTAACTTACAATGTTATAGAAATGATGGATGATCATAGGAATGAGGTTTTACACTTCCTTTAAGATGTCAAAGACTATTAAGGGGAGGTTTAGTTGATCCACAAGTTGACGTATTTGTTAATTGTCAATAGAAGTTGATATGGCATGGTTTAATATGAAAAATTCAAATTTGGTAAGTTCAGGGGTTATGTTAAACATGCTACAGTATTTCAACCATAACTTGGGTTATAAAAATCAAAATGAGATTATTCTTAAAGCATTTGAAATTTAAGACATAGCCCTATAACTTTTATGTTTAGGCCAAGAGCCAATTCGTTTGAGAAATGGCTGGAAAATGGCCTAAAGAATAAACTTCCGTTTATTAAAGTTTAAGATTTAACATAATTAATTCTTATGATTATGAATTGATTATTAATGTATTGTTATAACTAAGCCATGTACTAATGTTTACTCATTATTTAGATGATCTTTGAAAGATATAGATGGTCATGGATGTGAATGCATGATTAATGTTATGAAATGGCATGAAGATGCAATGTAATATATGTTTTGATGAATGTGAGCAAGAGGTAATGTAAATGGATTGATAATCCATAGATGAATCAAAAGTATTAAGCTCACAAAAAAACATGTATTTACATGCCATAAGATGTTAGAGATGGATGCATATAGATAGGATGGAAAACACATAAGCATATCCTCGTATACCGGTTGAGGAAAGATATTCATATTCTTCAGATGCTAAATAATGCTAAATAATGCTAAGCACGCCTCCCGATGATATGAGCTCTAGATGAATGTGAGGCTAGATGAGAGGAAAGATGAATATATGCTTTAGATGCTAAATAACGCATAAGCACATCTCCCGATGATATGAGCTCTAGATGAATTTGAGGCTAGATGATATGAAGTGCTTAAGATACTAAGAAAAGTTCGATCGGCTAGACGTTGGATGATTCATATGCATTTAGTTGCATTACATGAGTTATGATGTTATTTACATTATGAGATGATTTGTGCTCATGTTAGATGATATTTAGATGTTATGTCATAACATGTGATGGGTGTGCACTATGCTTACAAACTTATTTGTATGTGTACACTTGATGTTTTGTATGACCATAGGGAAGATGATGAAAAGTATATGAGATAGTAAGGAAAAGGAACCATACTTAGATGCAAAAGACGTGTGGTATGTGAATGAATGTCAAATAACATACTTGGTATTAAATGATCATTCCTTACTGAGTGATTAGCGCTCACCCTTTCATGGTTGAATGTTTTACAGGTAATCTAGAAGCGAAGGATGCTGGAGACAGCAAGGCTATGCGTGAAGGGAGATAATTTATTGTCATCCTGACATTTTATCTTGATGTAAATAATGTAAACGACAAATGTTTTTGAAACAACTTTTTGAAGCTTCCACCATATGAATGAAAATGGAATTAATATGTTTTGATTGATTGATGTCCAAATGAATTTAAGTTTTTATTTTTATTTTTGAAGGTACAGATTTTGATCATGTGGTACATCTTATACTAATGTTTCGAACATTATTATTATTCTTACACAGGTTTTCTAAATACAACTCGTTCCCCAAACATGAATTCTCTGAATTCTCATTGAGGGATATTTAGAGGGTACCTGACTAGGAGGGGTTTTACAATGATTGTCTCTTCTATAGTCCTATACACACAATAGGAACAAAGACACTCTCAAAGATTTACAAAATGAGTACTTGTGAAAGTAAGTGATTTGGATTTTAAGCTCAAGGGATTATATGGGTGTAACGCCCAACATGGAGGTACATGATTTAAATTATGTTTTATAGCCCTTAGTTAATTTTTGTTAGAATTATTTTAAGAGAATATGAAGAAAATGCCTTAAACTTGTATTAAGGGTAAAATAGTCTTTTTACTCAAAATTAGTTAAAATTGTGGGGAGTGAAAAGAGATAGAATTTCATAAAGAATACAATAAAAATGAGGGCATTATGGTAATTGACTAAGGGACAAGGATGAAATTTCTAAAAAAGTGTAAGGGCAAAATGGGAAAGCATATTTATAAAATAAGATGATAAGGGTTACATTCCTTCATTCCACCGCCACTCTTCTCCTGTATTTTCTCTCAAATTTTCATTCACTTCTCCAAGGAATTTGAGGGCTTTTGAGTAGATTTTCATAGGGTTTGATTCTAGGCATCAAAAGGTAAGAATTCATACTCTTTATCTATGATTTATTTGTGTAAAAGTTGAGTTCTTATGAAGTTTATGCTTAGGGTTAAAAGAAGATTTGAATCCAACAAGAGTAGAGAGCTTAGGAGAGACTACTTAAGCATAAGTTAAGTAAATTCCACTCAAAATCCAACTCAAGTTAAAGTTTAAGAAAATCAAGTGAGTAGAGATTTCCTTTAAATATGTATATGTTATGATTATTGAGAAATTGAGATGAGCTTGATGATTATTTATGCTTGTTGTTGGATATATTTGAATATGAGGAGTGTATGTGATGGTTTGATGATGGGTTGAAATTGGAAGAATTGGAGAAATCTTTTGGGAGTGTTTGTGCCGTGTAGGTATGGTGATGATATAAGAGAGTTTTTCTCTCAATTTGGGTGGTTTAAGAAACCAATAGAATGATAATTAAATTAGGGTTTGTTCATACACAATTATTGTTTGATGAAATGCCTAAGTGAAGTATGAGTTGGGTAGAAACCTTAATTTTATCCAACATTGCATATGTGCATTTCATAAGTGCATGTAAGTAAGAAACTTTAAGCATGAGCCATCCATATGCATATAATTGTGTATGTGTAGAAACTTAAGAAAGAATGAAGAATAAAGAATAAAACACTCTAAGAATAAAGAGAAAGGAAGAATAAGCATTAAAGAATTAAAGAGTGTTAAAGAAGAGAAAAGAATAGGTTGTTGTGATGGGGAACCGTGAGTGCTAAGAGGAAATTCCCACATACACGCCACCTTAATTGAGTGGCATAAGAAGAAGAAGAAGAATTGTACGGCCCATAGGAGTGTATGAGGATGAGGGTTGTACCGAGAAGAATTCCTACATGCACGCCACCTTAATTGAGTGGCCTAAGAAGAAAGAAGAAGTTGTATGGTCCGCAAGAGTGCATGTAGATGAGGACTGTACTCACTCACACGGCCAAGGTTCCAAATCCATACATCAGCCGAGTTCGATCGGCAAAAACTAAGAAAAGAAAGAATAAGAATAAGAAAGAATGAGAAAGAGTAAGAAAAGAAAGAATGAGAAAGAATGAGAAGTCTTGAACAAGCCATGAAAAGAAAAGAAAAGAAAAGAAAAACAAGAAAGAAAAGAATAGAATAGAAAGAAAAAGAAAAGAAAAGAAAAGAAAAGAAATAGAACAAGAAAATAGAAATAAGAAAGAAAAAGCATTTTATGCATTATTGCATATGCATTTTATTCATGCATATTGCCATGAATTTCATCATGGTAAGGAAGAATGGAAAGAATAAGAAAGAAAGAATAGAGAGAAGTAGAAAGAAAGAAAAGAACAGTGAGAGTAAGAAACAGAGAAAGAAACAGAGAAAGAAAAGAGAAGGAATTAAGTAAGGAAAGAACCTAAGAAGGAGAAGAGTTAAGGGATTTCCTTACTGAGCATTTTTATGCTCACCCCGTTGTTTTTTCCATATTTTTGTAGGAAATCGGTAAGCAACGGTCGGAAGGACGTCGACAAGTGGGGAGGATTGGCATTACTGTCCACTGTCGCTAAGTTTTTGTACTTGTTATTTTGATATACGTAAAGAATTATGTTTTGTAAGTAAAGAAAAATTTGGGCCCAACTATTTTCATATACTAATTATGTATGTTTTTATTGTATATGTTCTAAAGTATACCAATAGAAAGTAGTTATTACAATGGGAATGTTCTCTGATTTAATAAGACTCTTCTCTACCCTTTTGTATAAAAACCTTGAGTTTTTATATCCCATAAAGAGTTGGTCGTTGCTTTATTTAATGCAGCTTTGATAAAGCCTATAGAACCCAAAGGAACGGTCGCTCCATAATCGTGAACAGTTGTTCCTAACACAATGGATAAATTTTCTCAGATCTAGGGTTTCTAGAATGAACGTTCCACCAAGCCGTATGTGTAAGTAATCGACCTAACCAATGCAGTAGAAAAACAAAATAAAAATCGATAGATCAATTACATTATTGCCAAGATCCGAGTATAGATTTATATTGTTTACATGCTTATTATTATAATCAATACAATAACAAATCCATACAAGGATTCAGAACATAATACCTATGTTTGGAGGCTCCTTCAAGACTTTGATTTTGCTATTGATTCAAGAATGTAATCGCACGAATGTTAATCCACAGAAAGGCAGAATTTTGGTTCACCAAAACTGATGAACACATTTAAGGGGTGGCTAGGGTTTTCTTTGCTTGTTAATTTTTAATATTGTACTATTTGTTTTAATTTAAGTGCAACTAACTAAAACCCTAATCCATATAGGAATAGCCATGGATTCTATTATTAATCCATTCTTGTAACCAAACAACCCATATTGGTATTTTAATTAATTAATTGTTATTATTATTAAAATCCACAAATATTAATATATATTAACATTAAATAATAATAATAAACTATTTAAATATATGCACACATACATTTAAATATAATCTCACCAATTTTAATTTCAATATTAAAATTGAATATAGGCAACAACCTTAGCAAATTTAATTGTATTGTGAGATTACTAAAATACCTTTTCATCTTACAAGACCAAAATACCCATTTCACATATTGATTCATAAATTAGCTTCTAAGTGTGTGACCCATAGGCTCCTTATCATATCGGTAGTGACTAGTATCGCGATTAATACCAATTAATCGTCTCACTACATACAAACCAAGATTGGCCTTTAGCAAGGCATCATGGCCACCTGATAGATTCGGATTCAACGAAATAGCTACCTATCAATGATATGGTTATGGTGCAATAAAATCACTTCATCATCCATTATCTCATCAAGGCTGCGATACATAAATAGTGTCAACCTCAGATGTCCTTGATCTCTTTGTATTCGGTTATTCGGCCAATGACTAGAATGGATTAGATTGAGCAACAACTCAATCCCACTATGGCCACATGTTTAGTATTGTTGCCATTTACCAAATTGATCAGTAAGATAATTTCTCCCATACCTAGAAGTGATGAATCCATTGTCAATCCACCATAGTCTTGATACACTTCTCGATTTAGCCAATCACTACCATTCTGATAGCTCTAAATAAAACTATGTTGGGCTAGTGTCAAACTACACCAATTGGTGCACAAGGCACTCTGATGATCTCAAGTTTAAGGATAACATGCACCACCATCCGTTAGAGGATTTATTCCGATTTATTCCACAGACACTAGGGTTAACATCTATGTGGAATCCTCTGGCGAGTCTATCCAGTGAACTTGCCTATGGCAAGCGCTCATGTGTTGCACCAAGTTGTCAACAAATAACCTTGACAAGTGGGATAAGTCACTACCTTACGACAGGGTCGTTCAACACTATGATAGTCTTACCATATTATCTGTATCCTTAGTTAGAATAATACTGGGGCTACAGACATTTCTAGAATTGTCACCATATGTGATCATAGGGTTCTCACTATCAAGAGTTGAAACACTCGATACCCTCATCACGGTTCTACCATCCTAAGGATATATATCAAGATATACGATTATGAATTACATGATATAGAAGAAAAAGCCTTTTATTGATAAATAAACATTCTTACAAAGAGTCAATATTACAATGATTGATTGGCTCTAGGGCACCTACTCTAACAATCTCCCACTTGCACTATAGCCAATCATTTAATACTGAATGACCTTAAGTGGTTTTCAAGCTTCTACTACAACAAAAGCTTCGTTAGTGGATCGGCAAGATTATCATTAGTATGTACTTTGCTAATCTGCACATCTTTCCTCTCAACAATTTCTCTGATGAGATGAAATCGCCTAAGTATGTGTCTAGACTTTTGGTGAGATTGTGGTTCCTTTGCTTGAGCTATTGCTTCATTGTTGTCACAATAGACCTCTATTAGATCAACAATTATGGGAACCACACCAAGTTCGATGATGAACTTCTTAATCCGAACTGCCTCCTTGGCCATAGCGGATAATGCGATATACTCAGCCTCCATTGTAGAGTCTACTACAATTTTTGTTTGAAGCTCTTCCAACTCATTGCAGCTCCATTGAGACAAAATACAAACCCAGATTATGAGCGATAATCATCTTTATCTGTTTGGAAACTAGCATCACTGTATCCTCTTACAGTGAGTTCATCTTCCCCTCCATAAACCAAGAACATATCCTTAGTCCTTCTTAGGTACTTAAGGATGTTCTTAACAGCTATCCAATGACGCTCACCTGGATTAGATTGATATCTACTACAAGTGTTTAATGCACATGAGACATCAATTCGAGTACACAACATGGCATAAATAATGGGTCCAATTGCTGACACATATGGGATCCTCTTCATTCTATCTCTCTCATTGTGTGTTTTAGGAAACATATCCTTAGAGAGATAGACACTATGTGACATTAGAAGAAATCCCTTCTTGGATTCTTCCATACTGAATCTCTTTAGTACCTTGTCTATATACGTACTTTGACTTGGGCCAGGAAACATATACGATCTATCACGGTAGATCTTTATTCCGAGGATGTAGACCATTTTTCCTAAGTCCTTCATGGAGAAGCACTTGGATAATCAAGTTTTTACTGACTGGAAGTTTGGTATATCATTCCCAATGGAAGTATGTCGTCGACATACAACACCAAGAATGCCATTACGCTCCCACTTACTTTTTGTAAACACATAGCTCATCTTTGTTCTTGATGAAACTGAAGTCTTTTACAACTTCATCAAAACAAATGTTCCAGCTCCTTGAAGCTTGCTCGAGTTCATAAATGGACCTCTGCAATTTGCATATCTTATCAGCTACACATCCTTTTCAAGGATTTCATTCAAGAAAGTTGTTTTGACATCCATCTGCCAAATCTCATAGTCCTGATATGTAGCAATCGCAAGCATAATTCGGATAGACTTAATCATGGCAATCGGCGAAAAGGTTTCTTCATAGTCAATACCATGAATTTGCTTGAAACCTTTGGCAACCAGTCGTGCCTTATAGGTATGCAGCTTGCCATCCATGTCGGTCTTCTTCTTCTTAGATAATTAATGTGATTACTACTTTAAATATTTTGGTAATGTAAAATGCTACACTAATAACATTTTAACATAATATTTAACTGGTTTAAACATTTGTTACATTCTATATTATGAAATATTGTTTCTAATAATTTTATCGATCTATTTATTGTCATCATGTTGATGAAGTTTGTTGAAATTTATTTTTTCCCTTGCATGTTGATGTTCATTTTGAGAATGGTTGATTTCGCAATGTTTTTCTTAAGGAATGGATGTATTGTTGATATTTATATGTCCCTTAGTGTGTCGATTGTTCAAGTTGGGGATGTTTGATTTTATATTTTTCTTGTTAACGAAAAGTAATTTTGTTGAAATTTATATATGCGGTTGTGTATGGATTGTTAATGTTCGGAATGTTTTATTTTTTATTGTTTTTGTTAATGAGTGATAGTTTAATTTGGTGAAATTTATATGTGCTCGTGTGCAAATTGTTCATTTTGTGAATGCTTGATATTGCTTTGTCTTGGTTAACAAATGGCAACTTTGTCGAAATTTATTTGTGGGAATGAGGATGGTTTGTAGAGTAAGTTGTCAAGAAATTTGATAAGAATTATTCATAGTCAATTTGGAGCCTCACGATAGTAGTTATCATCAGAGAGAGGTAAAATTTGGTTTATGTTATGTTCACATGAGTGTAGTTTGTATTTGGTGTTAATTGTTCATGGTGTTGTAGCTGTGACAAATGAAGAATGCATTGGGTCTTGGTTTGGTCACAGTGATGAGATGAACCAACTCTAAACGTCTTTATGAGGTATATTTTGTTAGCTAACCTAGTTGTGGTTTGTTGTGATTTTCTTAATTGATTACCCTAATCTTTAGAGCTGCTCGGAATTTCAGTAAAAGGCGTAGAACAGAGCAAATACTTTGGCTTGCAGATATGAAAAATGAAACTTTTTTATGTCAATAAGTCTGTTGTTTGAATGAACAGCCCAGTTGAAAACCCGTTATGTTTAGTATATCAAAAGCACCAACGAACACTCTTTTAAAATCACTTGATTGCTCATTCCCATTTTTGAAAGAGTTAACCTTGGATGGCTGCTCTTTTCTCCATAAAAGCCATTTGCAAAGCATTGGAGCTTTCACTTCACTGAAAATGTTTTGAAGTGTATTTGATTCAAAGCTTATGAAAATAATTATCCCAAATATAAGGTAATTTTTGTAGCTTTATTTAATGTTGTTGCTCGTTTCGAACAGAGTTATTGCTCAACTTTACCAAATTGGAAGATTTGTTCCTAGATGGACCTTTTCCCGATGTAAGCCTTCTTCAGAGCATTGGTGCTTTCATATGGCTTAAACATTTGTCAATGAGGTGTTGCGAACCCAATGGCATTGCCCAAGCATAAGGCATAAGTGTTTAATTTTAAAATTGATAATATATATAAACAGAAATTCTGAGATCCAAACCTAAATTTCAAACTTAAAATCTGAATCTCAATTTTGCATTTAATTTTGTTTCTAAGGTTTCTTTTCTTTAATGTTTTACTGTTCTTGACGACAGCTTCCTTAAAATCTTTAGAATGATTACTTCGTTCAAGATTTTATCATTGTCATATTGTCAACTCAAAGGAACGATAATAAATCAAGGTTAATGACCCTCTCTCCCTCTTCTTCATTTCAAAATTGTTCATTGGATTAAGTTGTGTATTACAACACGTATGTTTTTTATTGCTATTAAAGGCGAGTTAGGAGGTTTTTTTGGGAACTCTAAAGGGTTGAGACGTGGTCCTATTTGAAATACTTTCCATTAATGAAAATAAATATGGTTTTAAAATATATATTTAAATATGAATTAAGATTCCATTTACTACCTCTTAGTGGTCTTTGTGGAAGTTGTCATTATGGTACTTGGACTGGAAACAGTAGCAATCCACATCCAAACATCAGTGGCTCATTCACTGAAGTTCGTGTCTCAATGATGAGTCAACTGTGAAGAATGTTGAAGCTGTGAATACCAGCCTGGTTGAAGTCAGCTTACATTTCCTATATGGATTTATTTGGTGAAGAAAACTGAGAAGCCTCATTGTGTGCAACATGTTAGGATATTATGACTCGTTTTCTTAGATATTTTCTTGTAAAATTATATCTTTTTTTGAAAATTAATTTAGAGAGGAATGTAATTATTATAGGAATGTAAATCCTATTAGAAGTAAAATATCTCATGTATTACCTATAAATATACGCTTGAAGATCAATTCAAAGTTATGAGAGAAATGATGAGATACATAGAGTATGTAATGCAAATGGCTGATTAAACATCATGATTGAGTATAGAAATTGAGATTGTTCCACTCTATTAATTATGTACAAGATTAGACACTAGGTATATGGTGTTGTAAACTCTTGCATATCCGTGTTAATATTACTATAGTTGATTTCTCTTTCATCCATGGATGTAAGTGGGTTATGTCGAACCACATTAAATATCGTTTTTTTTATTTTAAATTCTTACAAACTATTCTCGATGTTTCCTTTGTGAAATCTCCTAACACAACATTCATCCACACACACAAGTCAATGTCAATGGTTTTTGACAAACTATAGAAGATTATGCTTTGTTAATCATAAGATTTGGCCAAGTATATGGATTTTGATAGACTAGAGAAGATTATGCTTTGTTAATAAGGATGGACGTTTGCCTTGGCCCGACCCAACCCGAATGGGGCAAGCAATCCTCGAAAATATCGGGGATAGGGCTGAGGATGGTCCTCAAAAAAATCCCTGGCCTCATGGAGCCCCGCCTTCTTTTATTGAGAATTTTATAAAAAGTTAGAGTTTAAATCATAGTTTTAAGTAATGTATCTAAATGTATGATATTTACTTTTATAATACTTTCTAATGTTTATATTAAATTTATAGAAAAAATAATTTAAACGAGGGAGTCTAATAATTAAATATATGTATTATTACTTTGTGAATTTCACAAAATAATAATACATGGCCCAAAAATAAATTTGATTATATTATTACAATTTACCAAACCAATATAAGAATATATACAATTGCTTAATGACTTACAAATTACACACATTCAATTATCTTTGTAATTAATTAATTGATCAATTAAATATGATGTTAAACTTAATCAATGTTGGGAACTTAGGATAATGGGATTTGTCCTTTTCACAAATGGACTAATTTGTTTAGTTGTAATGGAGATAGTGTTTTATGAATTAATTCATCAATTTACCTAGTAAATTATGTTAAGATTGAATTTAGTTATATTAATTTTGTGAAAAATTAATTAATTAACAGGGCTAACTAAGCCTAAGTTTTCATACAATTGAATAATTAATCAACTTACCTAATAAATTATATTAAGATTAGATATAGATACATTTATTTTATGAAAAAATAATTAATTAACAAGGTTGATTAAGCCATACCGGCTCAGCCTTCATACAATTAAATAAGTAATCAATTTACCTAATAAATTATGTTTAGATTGAATTTAGTTATATTAATTTTATAAAAAAATAATTATTAACAGGGCTAACTAAGCCTAACCCTCCATACAATTGAATAATTAATCAATTTACCTGATAAATTATGTTAAGATTAGATATAGATATATTTAATTGTGTTCGGGGAAAAATCCTCGGGATGGCCGAGCTGGGATGAGAGTGATTCCATCCCCATGGGCCGGGGACGGTCATGAGAGTTGTCCCCACCAACGGGGACAAGCCGAGGATGGTCATGGGAGTGAATATCGAGGATGGGGATAGGGAACAGGGTCCCACGCCTATCCCTATTTGTTAATCATTAGATTTTTGGTCATAGAAGATTATGCTTTGTTAAGCATAAGATTTGACCAAGTACATGAATTTTGATAGACAAGAGAAGATTATACTTTCTTAATCATAAGATTTTGTGGCAAGTAAATGATTTTTGATAAACTATAGAAGGTTATGTTTTGTTAAATACAAGATTTCCTTGGCTAAATACATTGAGTAATGTCATTGGATGGTGCTTGCCAAGCACCAAAAATACTAGTCTATTAGGTAACATCTTTTATCCAACCTTATAACTCAAGTTCCAACCCGTATCTATCCGATTTGGGGTCGCAACATTATAAAGATTAAGAATATTACTATTCGTACAAAGTTTGCATACAAATTTAGTATTGTGTTGTGTATTGCCCATTAATTAACCAATAATACTATACTTACAATAAAATCTTATAAAGATCTTCGTACAAAGTGAGGTGACAAAAAATGAATGGATGAGTGAAACAAAAAGTCAAACTCATTATATTCATTCTTCTATTCATTTTTTTACCACATCACTTTGTACAAAGATCTTTGTAAGATTTCTTTATAAGTATAGCATTGCTTTTGATTGACATATCGACATTCATCTTTATTTAACATACTAACTTTACATTTTCACTCTTCTAATCATAATGTGACACAGCACTTTGTATACTAGACTTTGTAGTTAGTATACAAACTTTGTAAGAGTGGTATTATTCAAAGATTAATTAGGTTTAGGTTCATGTACGTTTAGAGAAAATAAAATATTTATAAATTTCTAAAGTTCAGATTTATTATATTGAGTAATACTACACACACAACATTTCTCATACAACATGATGTGGCAAAAGATGATTGGGTGAAAATTTATTTTTAATTTAAAATCAGTTAATCATCTTTTGCCACATTATGTTGTATGAGAAATATTATATAAAAATGTTGTATGTGTAGTATTATGCTGTTTTATTCTTTATGGTGAACAAAAATAGCACATCATATTTTTTTTAAGGTGAATGAAAGAAAAAAATATCGCATATGTAATTGAATTCAATGCTAAAAGAGTATTAACATTATATATTTATAAATTATTAAGAAAATTGAAAAAAAATTATATATAAAGGAAAGAAATTGAATTAAAGTAGTTAGGAGATAGTGGGGATTAACCAACACTGGGTGGCCTGATGGTAAAAGAGCAAAGGAGGATCTAACATGATTTTCTAAGTTTGAGTCCCCTTGATTGTAAAAGAGCAAGAGGAGGATCTAACATAGTTTCCCAAGGTCGAGTCCCTACAGTTGCTAATATAGGTAACCACTAGAGTTCTTACCCGGCTAGTAGTTCCAGAGTCTCAGAGGATTAGTTGAGGTACATACAAGTTGGCCCAGACGCCCAGATCATAAAAAAAAAAATGATAATGGGGATTACTGGTACGAATTTCCAGGCAATTGTTGGGTGGGTGGGTGCTTAATTCAAGAGTAAGGCTAGCATTACTAAAAAATTAAACTAAAATAAGAAAATTTGAAAATTGAACTTCAACTTAGCAAAACTAAAAAACTTCAATAGTAACACAAAATCAATCCCCTGCAACGGCGCCAAAAACTTGATGTGTTCTTTCACAAACATGCATATTTAGAAAGTGCACTAGTCGCAAAAAGTAATATAATGATGAATAGAGTATCATTCTCACGAGGATTAAGTGCTAAGTACCGATTTTTCTAATTTTATAACTAATTGAAGAACACAAAAATATTTGGATTTGCGGGAGAAGAATTAAAACTAAACTAAAGCAAAATATAAAACAACTAAATTGAACACAACTAAAGTATTCCAACAACGAATTTCAAATCAAGAAGAGAGGTCAAGTTACTCCAATTCAATCTATAAATCCTATTACTCTCAAATTCTAATGCAAGGATTACAAATCGGATTCCCTAGGTTGTAAAATATACCCTCTCAGGCTATATTTCCCTACTTATCCCTATTAAACTTATGCACCCAACAAAATGAAGTTCAATAGTTCAAAGTCCCTTACACAAGTGGAATCCTATCAAGATTTCATAGATTGCATTTGTCTATCTCTAGTTTTCACTGAATCTATGGTATTTATCTCAAAAAGCTAACACATGAATCACTTCTCAGTCTCATCATGCTCAACACTCATTTGAATCAAAAACCTGACATTCAAATGCATTAAGAACAAAGAAAAAATCTTAATCCATGCAATAGAATCCAAAAACAACAAGATATTATAGATTAAATCATTGTAAACTAAGATTCATCAAAACCCTAACCCAAAAACGAGTTAGTATGTTAAAAATGAAAATAAACAGCAAATAATAAAGAAATCAAAGTTCAACATCATAATAGAAGAAAGGGAAAAGAAATCTTCTCTAATTTGGAGAGCCAAATCCTTCCAATCTTCTTCTCCTCTCCCTATTTCCTAAAATGTCGACCTTGCCCCAAAACTGGGCTAACTTTTCTTTAAATAGTACCCTAAAACCCTAGGACAAAACGCTATAAAAGGAAAATGCTTCGCTTTTACAAAATTAAAAATTCCAATTTTTGCCGCAGCAAGGAAAAAATCTCGCTATAGAATTAACTTGAAATTAGTTGGCCCGTAATTCCAGAGGCTTTCTTGCCACGGCAAATTTTAATATTTTTCTGAATTGATGGAACTACCCTCCGCTTACTTCTTCACTTGAATCTTCGATCTGCTTGATTTCCAATCTAAACAAGCTCCAAGGGTGCTTCCAATCAACATCAGAATTTCCCCGATCTTTTGAAATGTGCTCGATTCTGGATCCAGAAACTCATTTTTGCTTTGTTTCGCTTTGACTTCATGTTTTGGCTTGAAACATAAAATATGCAAAATTAAGTAACAATTCAAGCACAAAACTCATAAGAAGTATCCGAAAATCCTACAAAAATCAAGTAGAAAATAGTATAATCTTAGGATTATCATGATTCAAATGCACTTTGCAATTCATTAGAAGAATAATGTTCGGGTTTGAAAGTTTTTAGTTCATTTACCAAGTGAATTAAACCTTAAGCAGAATGGGTTGCTATGTTGATTTTAGTGTTCATTCTTTATCATTACAAAACAACCAACCATGAAAACAAAATAAAGAACATAGGGGTTTTTACATGGTTCGGCAAAATGCCTACATCCATGGGACCATGTCCAGACGAAGCCAATCAACTATGGTAAACATTTATAGTTCAATTACAAAGCCAGAGTTAAGTATCACTCACAAGAATACTCCCTGTTTTGCAACGCTTCAAAGTCCACCCTTTGGTCGAACTTCGAACTACCACAACAAGCTTCACGTTCACGAGACCACTTGGTCAGCCTTGAGCTACTCTCAAGGTATAGTACCGAAGACGCACTTTAGCTCCAAAAGCTTGAAATCCCATCAAGCATCACCAATGGAAACCCACAATCCAACCATGAACAAATAAACAAAGTTTATCCAAGGTATTTGTAAGCCTACCTAAGGCATATGAAACCTGATTCAAAACAAAAGAAACCTCGAGAAATTTTCAGAGTAATATCAGAGGAATAATTAGGCTTGAAAAGAATTGCATTGGAGGAGACAAATATTATGGAAAACTTGGGCTCCAATGCAAAGGGACAGGTAGCCACAAAGATACTTTATGAATTCAACTTTATGAAAAAGTTTATTCCATTTCTTAGGACCACCTATCAAAGAGAATAAACTTTCCAGCACATTGTACATCAATTTGACAAGTGTTATGGACCACACAAATATCTCATAAGAGAATAAGACAGCTCATTGAATTTTAGAAATACAACACGTGTTACCCCAAATATCTATCAGATGCATTGTGATCACTCTAACTCAGAGGTGCTCACCTAATATAGCAGATAAACAACATGATAGAAAGTGGTCACTTGCACACCATTTTGCTTTGAGATTTTCCTCTTCATTAGTCTTGTCTTCATGTTCTTCCAACTTTTCTTCATTGTGAGGTTGCTCCAACACTATACCTCTCCTCAATGTTATGACATTTAATTGTTATTTAGGATTTGTGACCATTGTGCTCGGCAAAGAACCTTGAGATCTCTCTGTCAATTGTTCAACCAATTGCCCCACTTGAACCTCCAAATTTCAAATGGACACTCCTTGACTTCTGAAGTTTGAACGTGTCTCATTCATAAAACTTGTGGTTTCTTGCATGAATTTCTCAAACATATCCTCCAATTTCGACATTCTTTGCTCACATGGTTGATGGTTTGGCACTGTCCTTTGATTTAATTGATTGCTTTAATTGCTCCAGGAAAAATTTGGGTGATTCCCCTAACTAGGATTGTAGGTGTTGGAGAAGGGGTCATTTTGTAGCCTTTGTGAACTAATCATGTAATTCACTTGCTCAGTTGTTGAGAAGACTAATTGGTTTCCATCTTGGCATTCCACACTCCCATGGTTTCCTGCACAAAATTCACAAGTTATAAAAGGTGAGTGAATAGAATTTACATTCATACCTCCCAATTGGCTTTGAAGTGATGCAATTTGTGCAGATAATGTGGCGAACACATCGACTTCATCTAGACCCATTGTTCTCTTCGGCATTGCTCTCTCATTAGGTCTTTGATAGTTATTGTTGGCCATCACCTCAAGCAATTCATAAGCATCTTCTGGGGTCTTGTTATTTAAGGCTCCGCCTGCTACCACATCTACCATAGTTTGAATATTTGGTAGCAACCCATTGTAAAATGTTTGGACTTGTATCCAAAGCGGTGGACCATGATGTGGACATTTCCTTAACAACGTCGTGTACCTCTCCCAAGCTTCATAAAGTGATTCATCATTGCCTTGCACGAAAGAGATAATGTCGTTTCTCATTTTTGCTGTCTTCTCTGGTGGGAAGTATTTTGCAAGAAACTTTTGAGCTAATCTGACCCATGTGGTGATTGTCCCAACTAGGTGTGACATGAGCCAACCTTTTGCCTTATCTCTCAATGAAAATAAGAACAATCTCAGCCTAATTGCATCATCAGTCATTCCATTAACCTTGAATGTGTCACATATCTCTAGAAAGCTAGCGATATGCAAAATTGGATCCTCATATGAATTTCCACGAAATTGGACTGACTGTTGGATAATCTGAATTATTGTTGGCTTAATCTCAAAGTTCACTGCAATAGGTGGCCTTGTAATACCATAATTGCATTCTTGCACCATTGGTATGGCATAATCCATCAACGTTCTATGTACTTCTGCCATGATCTCCACAAGCACTACAAGAAACAGTTGATTAAGCTTAACTACAAAATAAAAATAAAAACTACAAAGAAAAGAACCCAAGCTTAAGACTATACAATATTTACGATTAACTACAAAAATGAAATAAAAGCTTCAATTTAGCACTACACTAGATACTATCAATATTAATAATCAACTATCCCTGGCAACGGCACCAAAAACTTGATGCGTGATTTCATAAACATGCAAATGTAGCAAGTGTACTAGTCGCAAAAAGTAATAAAGTGATAAGTAGAGTATCGCTCCCACGAGGATAGTGTTACTAAATACCGATTTCTCTAGTTTAAGTCCTAATTGAAGAAACAATAAATTAGATTGATGGAAAATTAACAAACTAAATAAAAATTAACAAAATATAAATGAATGATAATAAAATTAAAGCAAAACCCAACAACTTAACTAATTAAACAATGCTAAAAAAATACTAAGGTGTTGATTTCACCTAGATACGTTAACCCAAATCATAGAATCTATTACCCAAGTTCTAATTCCTTGATTGAAAATCGAATTCCCTAAGTTGTAAAACATACCTTCTCTGGCTACATTTCCCTACTTATCCCTATTAAGCTTCCTCACCCAACAAAATGAAGATTAATAGTTCAAAGTCTTCTAAGCTTTATGGAATACTATCTAGATTTCATAGATCGCTAAACCTATCTCTAGCGTTTGCTTAATCTATGGTATTTATCCCAAGAGGCACAATCACAAATCACTTCTCAGTCTAATTGTGAACAACACACATTTGAATGGTGATCAAGCATCCAAAAGTCATTAAGCAAAGAGATAAACACTCAATCATGAAATTAAAACTCAAAGTAAATCAATTCATATAAATTTGAATCATTGTATCAAGGTTACATCAAACCCTAGCTAAACAACTCAGTTCATACTCAAAAACGAAATAAAATAACAAAAACAAACTGAATCAAGATTCATCATAGAAAAACAAGCAAAAGATGGAGAAATCTTCTCTAATTTGAAGCCCAAATCTTCAATAATCTTCTCCTTCCAAGAGCTGCCTTCCAAATGACGAACCAAGACCCTTTTTCTTTCATTTTCATGCTAATTTATACCTCTTTCACTTAAGGACCAAGCCCTAGCAAGCCAAAACACGTCGTTTTATTTTTCACATCTGACACAGTTTCGCAGCGGCAAAGCTTTTTCCTTGTCATGGCGAGAATCTTTCGGGCAAAATTTGAGCATGAAATATTCTGAATCTGGAAATGTGTTAAACGTATGAATTGTAGCCCTTTAAATTATCGTTCTATTTGTTCAAGAATCAACACAATCTGAGGTCTACAGCTCAAGTTATGGTAGAAATACTGAAGTATGTCCAAAGACATTTTTCTTCAGTTTCCAACATACTGTTCACGACTTCAAGCTAAGTTTTCACCCTTGTCCAGTCAGAATTAGGAAAAACCCAAAACATGAAAGTTGTAGTTCGGCTTCTTAGATTTCCAAAGCTTCTAAAATCAGGTCATTCTGAGTTTCCAAGCTCAAGTTACGAAATTTACGCTCAAAACTATCATTTATGCTCAAAATCATTTTTTAGGCCTGCAAAGACAAATTAATAGAATTAGATAGCAATTATGACCCAAATTGTATGAGAAGTATCCTAAATCCTATCGAAATTCAATGCAAAATCATAGGGAAAAATAGGATTATCAGCTTCAAGCCATTTAATAGAGTCTGGATCTGATATAGCGTCATCGTAGGTCCTGGGTTCATTGTCTTGGTAGACCAGTACATCGTCATGTTGAGTCATAAGATAACCATATCTCTCGAGGCTCATGATGTACCCTTCCAGACCTATGTAGCTCTTGTGCTACTTGAGGTGGTTCACTTTGATCCACAGATTGTGGAGTAACCTCCTCACGATATTCAATCACTTCTTGTGGCACATCTTCCCGTCCTTCATCTAATGTATCTTGTGGTTTTAAACTCCATCAACATCTACTTTTCATCCACTAGTACTTCTTAGAAAAAATTCCTTTTCTAAGAAGACACCACTACGAGCGACAAAAATTTTGCGCTCTTTTAAGTGGTAGAAATAGCATCCTTTAGTTTCCTTAGGATACCCCACAAATATACATTTGTAAGATTTCGGGCTTGTTCGAAGTCAATTTCTTGACATAAGTTCACAGCCCCAAATCCTCGATAGGACAAGTTGGGTTTTCACCCACTCCATAGTTCATATGGAGTCTTATCTACATACTGTGACAGCACACGATTAAGTACATGAGTTGCAGTCTCTAGGGCATAACCCTAGAATGATGTAGGTAGATCAGTAAAACTTTTCATGGACCTAACCATGTCAAGTAAGGTCTTATTCCTCCTCTCAGACACTCCATTGTGTTAGGGTGCATACGGAGGGGTGAGTTGTGATACTACCCCACATTCCTTTAGTTATTCAGAAAACCCTGAGCTCAAGTATTCACCTCCTCGGCCTGACCACAGAGCTTTAATACTTTTGCCCAACATATTTGTACTTCATTCCTAAATTCTTTGAATTTATCAAAGGCTTTAGATTTTTGTCTCATAAGATAGACATAACCCTATCTACTGAAGTCATCAGTAAATGTGATGAAGTATGAATATCCACCTCTAGTCTCAACTGTTAGTGGACCGCATACATCACTATGGATGATGCCTAACAATTCAATAGCCCTTTCACTTTGTCTTGTGAAAGGCGATTTGGTCATCTTGCCTAAAAGACATGACTCGCACACCTCAAATGACTGAAAGTCAAAAAGGTCCAAAACTTTATCCCTTTGAATTTTTGCAATGTGGGTCTGATTAACATGACCCAATGCATGGTTATCAAATCGTGTATCGTATCGTGTATCGAAAACCTAATTTTTTGAATTGTGTATCGCGTATCGTATCATAAGATACGCTTTTTTCAAAAAAATAATCAAAATTTTCTAAAAATTAATATAATCCCCAAGATTAATTAAAGAATTTTGTGGTATTATTGACTTTAAATTACGGTATTATATAATCAAAATTAATCACAAAATTCCAAGATCAATGTCATATCTATATCTCCACTTATATTATTATTATCATGTAAAATGGGCAATACATATTCCTCTTCACTTTCTCCATGCAAAATAGGTAAATTTGGACAGGTTTTAGTGAATCGGGTTGGGTGACCCGGTTTCGACCCGAAATTTTTTTTGGACCTTTGTGTTAGGAAACGACCCGGTTGCGTAGCGGAAAACAAAATTTTATACAACCGTAGATTGTTCCTTAAAGCCCAAAATCAAGGCACAAATTTTACAGTTTATGTATAATATCAAGAATCTGCAGAAAAATAAACTAAATCTAAAGATTAGATTCATACCCACGTTTGGAGGCTCCACCAATATTGTCTCTGAACGTGTTTGCTACCAATCCAAGCGTAGGATCAAACCGTAGAGGTCCACACGAAGACAATCAACAAGAACCAAGGAGGGATTTGCTAGATCCTCCTTGGCCTTAAGAAATCAAGAAGAAAACAAAGAAAGTGTTTGATTTTCAATCAAACAGTAAAGTGGCGTGGGAGAGTATTTGGGGCTTGAGGGTTTTTCCTTTTTCAATTGAAGAATGAAATAAAAACACACCCTTCTTCAATTAACACTTTTTCTTTTATAGTCCAATTTAAGTTGCCCTATTCCCATATGGAATGGGCTTGGGCTCCAACCCAAACACCCCCAAATTTGCCAAACACTCCCATTTAGATATTTTAATTTAATTCATCATTATTTCAATTAAAATCAATCAATATGTATTTAATATATATATTAACATTTAACAATAATGATAATTTATTTAAATATATGCGAATATATATTTAAACGGAATTTCACTTATTTAATTTTTCTAACAAATTAAATAAAGGCTACGACCTCAGCAAATTTAATTGCACTGTGAAATTACCAAAATACCCTTTCGCCCAAAAAGATGAAAACGCTCTTCTTTCTTCTTGAGTCTTAAATTATCTTCTATGTGTGTGATCCATAGGCTCCTCATCATACCGACAGTGTATAGTATCGCGATTAACACCAATTAATCGTCTTACTAATACACAGACCAAGATTGGCCCCTAGCAAGGCATCATGGCCACCCGATAGATTCGGATTCAAGCAAAGTAGCTACCATCAACGATATGGTTACCGTACAATACGATCCTTTCATCAATCGTTTTCTCGACGAGACGAAGGCATAGAAATAGTGCCAACCTCCGGTTACTCTCGATATTATGTATTCAGGTTCTGGATCAATGACCTTTATTATAATCCGGATAGAGCAACAACTCAATCCCACCTTTGTGGCCCACGCTTTTAGTGTCATCGCCATATCTTGAATTGCGCCATGAGATAACTTCTCCCGTAGGAGTGATGAATCCTCTGTCAATCCACCATAGTCTTGATACACTCCGATGCGCCATGAGATAACTCTGCGGGAGTGAATCCTGTCCAATCCACCATAGTCTTGATACACATAATCACCGTATTGCTACGAAAAGAAGCTGCGTTAGGCTAGTGTCAAACTGCACCAATCGATGCACAAGGCGCTCCGGTGATCTCAAGTCTAAGGATCACATGCACCACCATTCGTTAGAGGATTTGTTCCATAGACACTGGGGTTACCATCCATATGGAATCCTCTGGGTGAGGGTCGATCCGTGAACTTGCTACGGTATAATCGCCTACAAAGAAACACCCATGTGTTGCACCAGTTGTCACCAAACAACCTTGACAAGTGAGATCGATCCACGCCTTTCGAGAGGTCGTTCAACACTATGATAGCCTTACCGTATTATCTGTGCCCTTACTTCAGAATAATACTAGGGCTACGGACGTTTCTAGAATGGCCACCATATGTGCTCATAGGGTTCTCACTATCAAGATTTGAAACACTTGATACCCTCGTCACGGTTCTATCATTCTAAAGACATATATCAATACATATTGCAATAATAATGATTTACGCGATATAGAATAAAATGCCTTTTATTATTGATTAATGAACATTATTACAAAGAGTCAATTCTACAATAATTGACCGGCTCTAGGGCATCTACTCTAACACTTTGGCCCAAATTAATAAAGTCGTATCGATTTATATCAATATTTTTAAGGATACGAATGGATACGTATCGTATCGTTGGATACATATCAACGTATCGAATGGTTTATGATACACTCTCTGATACGTATCGGGTATCGTAGGATACTAACAACCATGACCCAATGTACAATGCCAGAGGTATGTTTGGGTTTGATCGTTATGTTCAGCTTTCTTAGTTTCAACATTGAGAATACCCTTATTGTTTAAATCAGGAACATGTAATCCATTATATAACTTTGCAATTCCAAATAGTATACCATTCAAACTAAAGGACAACGATCCATTAGAAATTTCAAAATGATATCCTATATTATCCAAAGCGGATACTGAAATAATGTCTCTAGAAATCACAGGTACAAATAAAAATCTTGAGTTCTAACAATAAGCATGTAGGCAAAGTCAAACAATAAGTCCCTACAACTAATGCAGCCATATATACTCCATTCCAACTCGTAGGTCCACTTCTCCCTTGGCGAGCAATCTACTCTTCCTTTACATCAATACAAATGTGGCAATGACCCAAGATGTTGAAGAAGAGAAGTTAATCTCAATCATGTTCATACATGAAGTCGAAGCATCTGACTTCTTCTTGTTTGCAAGGAAAGCCTTGCAGTGCTTTCTCCAATGGCCAGGCTTGCCATAATAGAAGCAGACTACCTTCCCACATTTCCCAATGCCACCCTCAGGCTTGAGAGCATCCTGTCCTTTGGGCTTGAGCTTGGGATAGGCATTGGTCATTCCCTTGCCCTTGCCTTTTCCTTTACTGGCAGTAACCAATAAAATAGGCTTAGACTTTTTCATGTCCTACTCCGCAGTCCTAAGCATGTTCAGAAGCTCCGACAAGGATTTCACCATCGTGTTCATATTGAAATTCATTATGAACAGTGAGAAAGAATTAAGTAGTCTGCATCCACACCAAACCCCAAAGTCTCAAGCCTCTCTATGTACCCAACATCTTGTGCACATAAGGACCAACTTGGGCTCCCTCAGTCATACGACTACTAAACAGTGCACTCGACACCTTATACATCTCATGACGAGCATTTCCTTGGAAAAGCTCCTTAAGGCGAAGAATTATGGCAGCAGCGTCCATATTCTCATGCTGCTTTTGCAGAATGTATTGAACATTATCAACATCATCAAGGAACTTTTGGTAAGTATCCTTTATTTCCTAAGTGGCATCAGGATTAGGCTCAGCCACATAAGGCTTCTCAAGTATATACAATTTCTTTTCGGACTTTAGTACAATTAGAAGATTTCGATATCACTCCGAGAAATTGGATCCATTTAGCCTGTTTTCCTTTTTGATTATGGCTCATTTTAGTGAATCTACAAATGCTAAAAAGTAAAAGTTATTAGAATGTTTATTATTATTTAATAAGGTCTTTTATTAAAATCACTCCCTCTATTTTCCTCAAGCCAATAGTACTTACTATTAACTCAAGAAAGCCCATTGGCTTTCCTAGTGGACTGAGATCCCATCTAGCCCATTTCAAACCTTCGTTTTGGCAAACAAGCCAAAATGGGTTGATTAGGTAGGCCAACAACCCTAATCCACACCAGTTGATAGCTTTAATTACCAACCTCAAATGCGAAGTAAGCGAACAAACCAATCACACAATACAATGACCGAAGCCATTATCCTCAAGTGTGATTCTCAATATCAGTAGAGTGGACTCTACATGTCGCCACGAACACAAAACAAGTGCACTTCTCTACTATGCCTATGATATGCTTATCAACCTGCGCTTTGGCGAACAAGCAAAACATATCATTTAAGTTGACCCATCACCATTAAGGAAAACTCTAATGAGCTTTAACCTCCCACTGGTAGAAATGTACCCTTCACTTTGGCGAACAAGGTTCTAACGAATAGTGGTTTGATTAAAGCCATGGTGATGGAAGGCGTTTTAATTACTGACTTAATATCCTTTATTTGAAGGGTTTTATTTTATGTCTCACCAATTTATTATCTTCATTAGAATGACATTGATTAGCATGTTATTAAACATTCAACCTTAGCATGCATTTTAAGCAAAAGAATTAAATGTGCCAGTACATGGCCCACTAAAACCGATTTCCTTGAGCCTAGAGGAATCGGTAGGTCAACCTAGGGTTTAAAAAATAAAACTTGGGTCTTCAATTCACATTTTTGCAGTTTTTCGCGTAACGACGCGAATCCAAATCGAATTAAATGCACAAGCATTCGACCACGACATCAACCAACCAATAAAAAATTCAATCAACACATTAGTTTATCATTTGATCATGTAAAACTGCAATCAACAGAATTTTCCAGATTTAAAAAAAAAAAATCAGTTTACACTATAACATGTTATCAATCAAGTACACATGTTATCAAACATCGATTAAAACATTATATTCAATTACCAAAGGCTTTCATACCACTGCAAGTAAATGATCAGATTCGCGCATCGGAAAAACACAATAAAATAATTTTAAAACCGAATCTATCATTACTCTCAACCCAAAATCCAATCAACGATTATAACGTTTTACATGTTAAAACGAAACCAGTGTAAACGAACAAATCCATACAAGGATTAGAAAACATATGTACGTTTGGAGGCTCCTTCAAATGTCTCTGATTTGATTTTGCTTCCTGATTCAATGTAGAATTGCACGAACGTTGATCCACACAAAGATAATTTGGAGAATCGACAATTGTTTTGCTAGAACAAGTTGAAGGCTTCAAGAATCAAGTAAAATCAAAGAATGAAAATTCTTTTATTCACTCTATGAAAAACATGTGAGAGAGAGTGAGGGTGTCTAGGGTTTTGTTTTAATTCAATGAATGAATTAATTCAATAATGTTTTAATTTAAGTTTCACTTATATAGTGTCATTTAATCCTATTAGGAATAGCCATGGATTCTCAAGTTAATCCATCCTTGCAACCAAACACCCCTTTTATGATATTTTAATTTTATATATAATTATTATTATTATTAAAATCAATTAATATATTAAAATATATTAACATTAAATAATAACAATAATCCATTTAAATATACACGCACATATATTTAAATATAATCTCACTAATTTTAATTTTAATATTAAAATTAAATACTAGCAACAACCTCCGCAAATTTAATTACATTTTGAGATTACCAAAATGCTCTTTCATCCTAAAAGACGAAAATATCTCTTTCACAAACTGATTCTTAAGTTATCTTCTGAGTGTGTGACCCTTAGGCTCCTTATCATATCGACAATGAGTAGTATCATGATTAACACCAATTAATCTTCTCACTATACACAGACCAAGATTGGCTCCTAGCAAGGCATCATGGCAACCCAATAGATTCGGATTCAACGAAATAGCTACCTATCAACGATATGGTTACCGTGCAATCAAATCCTTTCATCATTCGTGTTAGAGTAGGTGCCCTAGAGCCAATCCTATTTTGTAAATTGACTCTTTGTAATTATGTTTTATTATCAATAAAGGCATCTATCTATATCATGTGATTTGATTCTATTTGTATAAGAAAGTGATATATGTCCTTAGGATGGTAGAACCATGATGAGGGTATCGAGTGTTTGAAATGTCGATAGTGAGAACCCTATGAGCACATATGGTGGCCATTCTAGAAACGTCCATAGCCCCAGTATTATCCTGACCTAGGGCATAGATAATACAGTAAGGCTATCATAGTGTTGGACTATTAGGTTGCTGGTGGGGTTTACACAGCAGAAAACAAAAATAAAATCCCCAACAACAACATTGAACCAAAGAACCTTATACCCGATTTACGTTATTTACATATGAAACGATATTGAATATAAAATTACTAGATTTCATACCAGCGTTTGGAGGCTCCTTCAATCGATACGAATCGCTCCCACTCTAAGATAAGAGTGAACTCTCAGTATCCACACGAAGACAGGATGGCGATCGACTTGCGGTCCCAAGTGCTAACAAGACACACAAGCAAAAAGGATGCAGAATTTTTCTTCAAGAAAAATTCTCTTCTCTACCAAGTGAAAAACGTGAGAGAGAGTGAGGTGAGTAGCTTGGATTTAATTAATGTGTTCTCAAACTTTATTTTAATTTTAAGTTGCCTTTGATATGCAACAAAAATTAAAACCCTAATCTAGTTAGGAATAAATTTATTCCATGACTAGAATAGTAAATCCTCATTACCAAACAAGGTAATAATCCACATGGCATCTTATTCAAATTCAAATATGAATTTCATATTTCATATATATTATCTTCACTAATATTAATATCATCAAATATTAATATTAAATAATATATAAATATAATATTTAAATACATAATCTCACTAATTTTAATTTCACTATGAAATTAAATATAGGCAACAACCTCGACAAATTTAATTGCATTGTGAGATTACCAAAATGTCATTTCATCTCAAAAGACGAAATTATCTTTTCCATCATAAATGACGAAAATACTTTTTCATCACAAATGACGAAAATACCCTTTCTCACCAATTCATCCTTAATCTGTCTTCTATGTGTGTGACCTGAAGGCTCCTCAACATATCGACAGTGAGTAGTCTCGCGATTGACATCAATCAATCGTCTCACTGAACATAGACCAAGATTGGCCTCTAGCAAGGCATCATGGCCACCCAATAGATTCAGATTCAGCGAAACAGCTTGCCTATCAACGATATGATTACCATGCAAACTGATCATTTCATCATCTGTTATCTCATCGAGGCTAAGGTACAAAAACAATCTCAACCTCAGTTATCTTTGATATCTTTGTATTCAGTTACTAGACCAATGACCGGAATAATAAATTGGATTGAGCAACAACTTAATCCCACTGTGGCCATAGCTTTAGTGTCATTGCCATTCATTGAATCGTGTCGTGAGATAACTTCTCTCATACCCGGGAGTGATGAATCCTTTATTGATCCACCATAGTCTTGTACACTTCTCAATGCAGCCAATCACTACCGTATTGATAGCTTTGAATAGAACTATGTTATGCTAGTGTCAAACTACACCAATCGGTGCATAAGGCAGTCTGGTGATCTCAAGTCTAAGGATAACATGCATCACCACTCGTTAGAGGATTTATTCCATAGACGCTAGGGTTACCATCTATATGGAATCCTCTGGTGGGTTTGTTCAGTGAACTTGCCTACAGCAGTTGGAATAGGTGCCCTAAAGCCAATCAATTATTATGGAATTGACTCTTTGTAATACAGTTCATTAATTAATAAAAGACATTTTATTCTATATCGCGTAAATCATTATTATTGCAATATGTATTGATATATGTCCTTAGAATGGTAGAACCGTGACGAGGGTATCAAGTGTTTCAAATCTTGATAGTGAGAACCCTATGAGCACATATGGTGGCCATTCTAGAAATGTCTGTAGCCCTAGTATTATTCTGAAGTAGGGGCATAGATAATACGGTAAGGCTATCATAGTGTTGAACGATCCTGTCGAAAGATAGTGACTGATCTCACTTGTTAAGGTTGTTTGGTGACAATCTGGTGCAACACATGGGTGCTTGCTGTAGGCGAATACAGCATGACAAGTTCATTGGGTGACCCACCAGAGAATTCCATATGGATGGTAACCCAAGTGTCTATGGAATAAATCCTCTAACGAATGGTGGTACATGTGATCCTTAGACTTGAGATCACTGGAGTGCCTTGTGCACCGATTGGTGTAGTTTGACACTAGCCTAACGTAGTTCTTTTCAAAGCTGTCAATGTGATTGGATGCATGAAGGAGTGCATCAAGACTATGGTGGATTGACAGAGGATTCATCACTCTCGGGTACGGGAGAAGTTATCTCATGGCGCAATTTAGTATATGGCAATGACACTAAAAGCTGTGCCACTGGGATTGGGAGTTGTTGTCATCCAGCTTTATAATACAGGTCATTGGTTCAGAAACTAAATACATAATATCGAGAGTAAACAAAGGTTGACACTATTTCTATGCCTTCATCTCGTTGAGATAACGTATGATGAAATGATCGAATTGTACGGTAACCATATCGTTGTGTGTAGCTACTTTGCTGAATGAACCTATCAGGTGGCCATGATGCTTTGCTAGGGGCCAATCTTGGTCTGTGTATTAGTGAGACGATTAATTGGTGTTAATCGCAATACTATATAGTACCGGTATGATGAGAAGCCTATGGGTCACACACATAGAAGATAATTTAAGACTCAGGAAGAATGAATGGCGTTTTCGTCTTTTTAGGTGAAAGGGTATTTTGGTAATTTCACAGTGCAATTAAATTTACTGAGGTCGTAGCCTTTATTTAATTTATTAGAAAAATTAAATAAGTGAAATTACGTTTAAATATGTGTTCGCATATATTTAACTAAATCATCATTATTGTTAAATGTATATATATAGATTAAATATATATTAATTGATTTTAATTGAGATAATGATGAAATAAAAATAAAATATCTAATTGGGAGTGTCTGGAAACAATTACGTTTAAATATGTGTTCGCATATATTTAACTAAATCATTATTATTATTAAATGTGTGTGTATATATATATATATATATATATATATATATATATATATATATATATATAGAGAGAGAGAGAGAGAGAGAGAGAGAGATGAAGAAACAGATTCTTCATCAAGAAGAGTAAACCGGTTTGGTTGAGTGATAATGTTTTTTTGTTTATTGGGTTTTGAGGATCTTGATTGTGAAGGTTTTGTTTGTGGAGTAATAGGTTGTTGAGGTGGTAGCATCGCATACGATGCTTTTGATTTTGGATTGTTTTTGGGTTTGATGGGAGTGCCCATCTTTTCCTCACTCTCTCTCTTTCCTAATAAATCTGTGTCCTGAAAGTTGTGATGAGAGAGACTATTAGAAAAACTTTTTGATTTTTGCATTTTATCTAAAATATATTTTTGAAACTTTTGAAATCTTAATGCAAAAAGTTGAAAACAAGTTTTTGTAATGCAAGCATCCAAAATTTTGTGGTAATCGAGCCATTCTTTGGTAGGGACAATTTCTAGACTCTTTAATTTGGTAATAGTGTTTATCTTAGATATTGAAATATTAATAACGTTTATTGACTTAGGTCTAGATGTTGATATCATATTTATTGATTTCATTGCACAGTAGCATGGCCCCATGCAATCACAATCATCAGAGTCTTGTGCCGACTCACTCATTGATTCAGAAGAATTTTCTTGAATTTGATAAATCATGTCTTCATTATCTGTATTGTAACTAGATTCTTCTTCAGAGTCTTTTTGTATAATTTTTAATAATTGTTGTTTTAATTCTGAATTTATTTCTAATTTTTTAATTTGATTTTTCATAGGACACTTAGTTGCGTAATGACCTTGTTGTTTACACTTCCAACATGTGATAGGGTTTTTAGATATTTTCTTATTAGAAGATTTTTTCTTTTTATAAGGTTTGGAGTTTCTAATTGTTGTTTTATCCTTTCATGTTTCAATTCTTCTTTTAAGAAATGAATTTGTTTTTTCTTATAATTAACGAGATTTATTTTTGATATTGTTAAGTCTTTTAAATTATTAATATCTTTTATTAGTGGAGGATTAACAAATTCAAATGTTACTTCTTGTCCTAAAATATTTGTTGTAATTCCTTTATTGGTTACATTAAAAGGGTAAATTTGAGTAATAAAAGGTGTACCTAATATAACGTCTTGATCAAGATCTTTTGCTAAAATAAAAGTACTTTTAATACAAATAATTTGTATACAAATATGAGCATTAGATAATTTATAATTAATGTTTAACTGTTGACCATTAGCTCCATATAATCTTTCTTTTGTCTTTTCATAATATTTTGTTGGAATTAATCCTTCTCTTATACAGTTTTGATCTGCTCCAGTGTCTACTAAAGCTTGTGTAATAATATCTAACTCATGATTAATATTGATCCTAATGTAGACATGCCATTTTTGAAATTGAATTCTTGAGATTTCATTAATAAATGCTTCTTCATTTTCTTTAATCTGTAATCCTGATTTTGAGGTTGATGATTGTCCTACAGTTTCTTTGGAGGCTTTTAAACATAATAAATCTGTCTTGATTTCAATATTATCGTTTTGTAATTCTTTAACTTGATGTTTCAGAATATTGATTTCTTCTTGTAAATCACTTAAAGTAACTTGTGTGGGTTTATCAAATCTTTTTAATATGTCTTTTAAGTTATAAGAATCTACATCTTTTTGTTTTTCTTCGGATAAAATTAATTCTTTGAGTTTTAATAAATATTCTCTTATAATGTCTTCGTCCTGTATTTTGTCAATAATATCTAATAAAAATTCTTTTGATTTGGTGATAACGTTTATTGACTTAGGTCTAGATGTTGATATCATATTTATTGATTTCATTGGGTTACTATTATTGCAATTTTGTGAAGACTGGCTCTTAATATTTAGAGGGTTTCCTTCTAAAGAATTATTGAAGTTTTTGTCAGAATTGTCTTGACTTAGGCTTATTAATTGAGGGGTAAAATGTCGTTGAGGTGGTAGTATTTCAAAAGGTACGTTTGTTAGATTATGTTGAGATTCTAATGTTAAGTTTTTATTTTGACTCAGTTTACATTTAATTAATTTACATTGTTTTTACTTTAAATATTTGACTTGACTTTACTTTTCTTTCAATTACTTTGCTTTTACTTCATTCATTCATTTACATTTTAAATTACTTTGTTTTTTAATTATTTATTAAGTTCTCAAGTTCGAGACAATTCTCAACACTCTGAAGACAGTGATTCAGATAATTTTCTTTCGGGCAATTCTCAAGATTCTCAATTTGAAGACGATTAAGAGGCAGTGACTCAGCACCGCCTTTGTCCAATTTTCAACAATTTCAAGACATATTTTGTCAAGCTCCCCTGACAACAAGCAAGACTTTCAAGATATCTTTTAATGAGCCTTATCAGTTTGTCTGCCATTTTCAGAACAAATCATCAATAATTCAAGACACGTATCCAAGACAGCTCATCACTTATCAACAACTTTATCTTTTTCCTGTTTTGCATTTATGTAACGGATTCAAATGTTTTTGAAATCCGATCGTTTGTAGTATAAATAGAGATTACTTCAATTGTAAGCATCAAGTTTTAGAACAAGTTTAGAAAAAAACTTAGAAAGATCACAAAAATTTTAAGTTTTAAAAGTTTGAGAGAGAGAGTTTCCTCTCGTGTACAAATTATCAAAGCAATAAAGATTGTAAGTTTCTTCATTACATTCAATTTATTTTGACTCAGTTTACATTCAATTAATTTACATTGTTTTTACTTTAAATATTTGACTTGACTTGACTTTTCTTTCAATTACTTTGCTTTTACTTCATTCATTTATTTACATTTTAAATTAATGTGGCTACAGCATCTCCTTCTTCATGTTCACACTCTACTTGCCTAGTACCTTCTATTTTGACTTTCCTAGTCTTTTTTGTTGCATGTAATATGTGATGTTTATGTGATTCTGGTAAATCATTATCCCACCAATTTTTTAACATTCCTATAAATCCTGAGACTAATATTTTTGCTATTTGATGGTCAGTGTTGTCATGTGATTTATGAGCTAATGCTACCATAGTCATTTCTTGTAAAATATTTAATATTTGATGTTCAGCTAATCCGTCTATATTCCATTCATCTATTCCTGTTCCAGTGTAGGAAGATCTTCCTAGTTGTGATATATCTTCAAATTGCATATCTGGCAAAGAAGGTCTTGGATAATAGTTTGTGAATTTGTTGAAGTTTCTATTATCTCCTTCCCGGGGGTTTTTGAAATTTTTGTAATGATGGGGGTAGTATTGTCTTCTATTCTATTCATTTGTTGACTAATGGTGTGGAGAATCTGATTCGAGTAATTGTTTTGATGTTGAATATTTTTAATGTCTCTTAAAGTTGGTTGCTTTTGATCATCATCAATTCTATTAATTTTCTTAAATGGTGATGCTATTATTTCTGCTTGTTGATGTTCTATTTTAATTTCTTCTAAAGGTGGATGGACAGATGTAATAGTTTTATTTGTTGTTGTTTGCCATTTTTTTGTCGCATTAGTGGTAACAAAAATAGTTTTCTTTTCACTTAAATCTTGATAACATTTTCTATTTTCTAACCAATTAAAGAAATAAATATTTTGTTTTAATTTTTCCTTGTGTATTGTACCATTCAGATCTAAGGGTATTTTGTTCTTCTGGACTAAATCTTGTAAAGAATATTTGTCGTTTTTCTTTATTATAATTTTGTAAGAATTCTTGTTTTAATAATTCTTTATTAATTTCAAAGGGTTTTGTTATTGTGTTAATTTGATTATAGTTTCCTAATACTTCTGATTGTGTTGGTGAACTGGGTGGACTTGATGTGTTTTCATATTCAGGTTTTGGTACAGGAGGGGAATAATTTACTCCTACTAATTTACTTGTTGAAGTTGTTGACGAAAGGCTAGGTGTTGTAATTTCTTCAATCCTAGGGTTGTGGTGATTTTTGTTAGTAACTATGGGTTGATTTTGTTCTAAGGATGTTTCTCTAAATTTTAAATTTATTGTACCGTCTGGTTCTTGTATTATTTGTTGTATTTCAGATTCATTTTGATCATGTAAAGGTTTTGGAGGGCATAATTTTTCTAATTTCCAATCTGTTTGTTTAATAATTTCATCCCAAGCTAATCTTTTTTGGTGTAAAAGTTTTATGTTTTTGTTTTATCGGCTTCCATTATAACTGTGTGTCCTTGTGGGGACATCCTAATGGCTCTTGGACTTATTGTGGTATTCATAACTTTGTAATAAATCCTATATATTAATGCTACTGGTTAGGCTTTATCTTGATAAGTAAGATTAGAAGCTTTTAAATTAATAGTTAATGAAGATAGTATTGTGGGATCATGTAAACCTACTGTAAAGTTTGGATAACAATCAAAATAAACGGGACCACTTTCTAAATTAGAATTTAATACTGCTAATAAAGAGTTATTGAAGTTTAAATTTCTTGCGTCTCTTAATATTACTAATATTTGAATGTTTTGTCCTAATCTAAATAATGGTTTTACTGCTACTTGTACTAATCCTATGTGTAAAAATTTATAGTTGTTTTGTCTATGTTTGTGTATTGCTTCTTCAGAAAGAAGTTGAATTTCTTCAACCTTTTCTTCGGTTATCATTATTGTATCTTCTGTTGTTTTAATAGAGTAATCTGACATAAATTCAAAACTACATATTTGATATATTGTATCTTTTTTAACTGGTGGTATGCTCCAGTTATGTAAGTGTTGATCTATTTTTGCCATATTAATCTCTTGAGTGTTAATAGATTTCATTAATTCTTGATTATTATTAGTGTTTTGTTGTTGATTATTAATTCTAATAGCGTTAATGCTACTACTATCATCTCGTTTACTGCTACTTTCTAATCTCCTTAAGAAATTAGACATCTCTAAGATAATTCTAACCTAAAAGTTCCAGTTTCTTTCCTAGATCACGGGACCACCAAGGTCTGGGACCACCTAACACGGTTGACCAACGCACCCTCCAGGCTGACCAAGCGTAACCTAGAATCAATTCTAGAGTTCTTCTAGATTAAAACTCTCTAGATTTATCTAACCCTTAATTCAATCAAGCTGTGAACAGTGCATGGATGAACAGGTAATCTACAGTAGACTGCTACAGTAGACTGCTACAGTATATGAACAGTAATAGTGAACAGTGATGAACAGTAATATCCTGTGAACAGTAATCTGCTACAGTAACTACGATTATGGGTGTTGTTTTGTGCGGTTTTTAATTCCTAAGCATAACTTCTATTGACACTACTTGGCTCTGATACCATTTATAGCAGGATCGTTAAAAAACAAAGTAATTTAAAATGTAAATGAATGAATGAAGTAAAAGCAAAGTAATTGAAAGAAAAGTAAAGTCAAGAAAATATTTGAAGTAAAAACAATGTAAATTAATTGAATGTAAACTGAGTCAAAATAAATTGAATGTAATGAAGAAACTTACAATCTTTATTGCTTTGATAATTTGTACACGAGAGGAAACTCTCTCTCTCTCAAACTTTTAAAACTTAAAATTTTTGTGATCTTTCTAAGTTTTTTTCTAAACTTGTTCTAAAACTTGATGCTTACAATTGAAGTAATCTCTATTTATACTACAACAGACCGGATTTCAAAAAGATTTGAATCCGTTACATTAATGCAAAACAGGAAAAAGATAAAGTTGTTGATAAGTGATGAGCTGTCTTGGATACGTGTCTTGAATTATTGATGATCTGCTCTGGAAATGGCAGACAAACTGATAAGGTTCATAAAAGATATCTTGAAAAGTCTTGCTTGTTATCAGGGGAGCTTGACAAAGTATGTCTTGAAATTGTTGAAAATCTTTGCAATAGCCACGTGAAAGGATAATTCTGAAGAAGTCTTGAAGTCTTGAAAGTCTTTAAATTTTTGTAGAAATTCTTAACTAATTTTCTTCTTGGCAAGAGAAAAAGTTAACTGGGGAAGAATCTTGTCAGCGCCGAAACCTTTGAAAAATGATGTTGAGTCATCAACCTTTATTGAATTCATAATTGATCTGATTCTGGAACATGACAAAATAGTCATCCTCATCTTGATCGCTTGGTGATTTGGTGCTATCCGAGTCTGCTTTTTGAGATGTTGAAGATCCAATGGCCATAATAATTTTGTCCATATCTTGAGGGTTTTGACATTGAGCCAACTCAGCAAGGAGTCTTGATTTTTGAGTCAAAAATGTTTATTGTTCTTGGTGACATAATTGTGGGTGTTGAGAGAGCCACACTTGCAGAGCTGGTGGACTAATATTTTGGATGGAAAAACTAGGCCACCATTTAATAAGAAATTTCCTTTGTAATTCTCGGAATTTTGGAGGAGGAGGAGTAGTAATGTGAAATTGCCAACTCATTATCCGAGGGCAATTAAGAAATTCTTGGAAAAAAGCTAGCAAAGGGTCTTCTTGTTGTTGAAATTTTTTTGTAAACAAGTGATATCCGTCCAAAAGCGAAGGTGGAAAGATTTTTTCATTTAAACCGAAAAAGTTAAACCATTGTTGAAACCATTTTGGAAATGTTTTTTGGGCAAGTTTTGTCAAAAATGAAAAACCAGGAGTGTGTTGTATGAGTTAAACAGAAAGTATGAAAACATGCCTTTTGATAATCTTTATAAGAAAATTCTAGGGGAATGAATGATTGAGAAAATGGACGTTTTTGATAAATTCCAGTGCTCAAGTCTTGAGGTCTTAAAACCTTTTTAATTTTGCATTTTGAAAAAGCAATTCTGTTGGGATCATTTCTATCAGGATTATGGGTAATTTCTATTGAATCAGTATCAACTAAAATAAATTCATAAAATGTTCTTGTTTTTAATAAATCATCTGGAATAAAATAAAAATCTGGAGGGAAAATTTTTGATAAAGTTTCTTGCATAGTTTGTCCCCAATATTCGGGTTCAACAATGCAAATTGATTGAGTTATATCTTTCTCAATGTACTGAAAAGTGGGATTAATGTCGACAGGTTTTGATGAGGAAGGTGTATAGGTTGGTGGTATGGTAAGGGCTTGTTGGTAATTTCTTGGTGGAGATGAAGAAACAGATTCTTCATCAAGAAGAGTAAACCAGTTTGGTTGAGTGATAATGTTTTTCTGTTTATTGGGTTTTGAGGATCTTGATTGTGAAGGTTTTGTTTGTGGAGTAATAGGTTGTTGAGGTGGTAGCATCGCATACGATGCTTTTGATTTTGGATTGTTTTTGGGTTTGATGGGAGTGCCCATCTTTTCCTCACTCTCTCTTTCCTAATAAATACATGTCTGAAAGTTGTTGTGATGAGAGAGACTATTAGAAAAACTTTTTGATTTTTGCATTTTATCTAAAATATATTTTTGAAACTTTTGAAATCTTAATGCAAAAAGTTGAAAACAAGTTTTTGTAATGCAAGCATCCAAAATTTTGTGGTAATCGAGCCATTCTTTGGTAGGGACAATTTCTAGACTCTTTAATTTGGTAATAGTGTTTATCTTAGATATTGAAATATTTTTTAATTTACTAATATCTTTTATTAATGGAGGATTAACAAATTCAAATGTTACTTCTTGTCCTAAAATATTTGTTGTAATTCCCTTATTGGTTACACAAAAAGGGTAAATTTGAGTGATAAAAGGTGTACCTAATATAACGTCTTGATCTAAATCTTTTGCTAAAATAAAGGTATTTTTAATACAAAAATTTTGTATACAAATATGAGCATTAGATAATTTATAATTAATGTTTAATTGTTGACCATTTGCTCCATATAATCTCTCTTTTGTTTTTTCCATAATATTTGGTTGGAATTAATCCTTCTCTTATACAGTTTTGATCTGCTCCAGTGTCTACTAAAGCTTGTGTAATAATATCTAACTCATGATTAATATTGATCCTAATGTAGACATGCCATTTTTGAAATTGAATTCTTGAGATTTCATTAATAAATGCTTCTTCATTTTCTTTAATCTGTAATCCTGATTTTGAGGTTGATGATTGTCCTACAGTTTCTTTGGAAGGCTTGTAAACATAATAAATCTGTCTTGATTTCAATATTATTGTTTTGTACTTCTTTAACTTGATGTTTCAAAATATTGATTTTTTCTTGTAAATCACTTAAAGTAACTTGTGTGGGTTTATCAAATCTTTTTAATATGTCTTTTAAGTTATAAGAATCTACATCTTTTTGTTTTTCTTCGGATAAAATTAATTCTTTGAGTTTTAATAAATATTCTCTTTTAATGTCTTCATCCTGAATTTTGTCAATAATATCTAATAAAAATTCTTTTGATTTGGTAATAACGTTTATTGACTTAGGTCTAGATGTTGATATCATATTTATTGATTTCATTGCACGGTAGCATGGCCCCATGCAATCACAATCATCAGAGTCTTGTGCCGACTCACTCATTGATTCAGAAGAATTTTCTTGAATTTGATAAATCATGTCTTCATTATCTGTATTGTAACTAGATTCTTCTTCAGAGTCTGTTTGTATAATTTTTAATAATTGTTGTTTTAATTCTGAATTTATTTCTAATTTTTTAATTTGATTTTTCATAGGACACTTAGTTGCGTAATGACCTTGTTGTTTACACTTCCAACATGTGATAGGGTTTTTAGATATTTTCTTATTAGAAGATTTTTTCTTTTTATAAGGTTTGTCATAAGATTTTTGTTCGTATTTGTAATCTTTTTTGTAATAAGGTTTTCTATATTGTTTTTGTTTTTTATCTTTTTTGTACTTAATGGAGGGAGGTAATATTTTTTCATAACCGTATTGACTACAAAATCCACTTAATTCTGTTTTCTTATGTTTTAATTCATTTTTTAATTTTAAATCAGTGCAAATTATTAAAGCTTCGTTGTTAATAAAACTAATTAAATCTCCGTAGGTTAAGTCTTCATAAGGTATATTGCCATCGTGTTTTTTGTATAATGCATTCTTGACAGTTTGACTAAATAATCTTGGTAGACCATCTAGGAACCTTTCTTTCCAATAGGGTTTCCTACAGTCAGTTCTTGTGAATACTTTTTGTAAAAACATATCCTTGTACCATCTAAAATCTGCCATGGTTGGACATCTTAAGTTAGCTAATATTTCTTGTGATTTTTTTTGAAAGCTTGTTAGGTCTCCTACAAAGTTTTTGGTTATTGCATAAATTAATGTGGCTACAGCATCTCCTTCTTCATGTTCACACTCTACTTGCCTAGTACCTTCTATTTTGACTTTCTTAGTCTTTTTTGTTGCGTGTAATATGTGATGTTTATGTGATTCTGGTAAATCATTATCCCACCAATTTTTTAACATTCCTGTAAATCCTGAGACTAATATTTTTTGCTATTTGATGGTCAGTGTTGTCATGTGATTTATGAGCTAATGCTGCCATAGTCATTTCTTGTAAAATATTTAATATTTGATGTTCAGCTAATCCGTCTATATTCCATTCATCTATTCATGTTCCAGTGTAGGAAGATCTTGCTAGTTGTGATATATCTTCAAATTGCATATCTGGCAAAGAAGGTCTTGGATAATAGTTTCGAGTTTTAGGATACCTCATATTATTTCTCATTTTATTAATAGATAAGTTTTGAAAATTTTGATTTAATTCTTCTATTCGGTCGGATTCGGTAAGGACATTAATGTTTGATTTAGAGGATGATAATTCACTAAGTTTTTTACTGATATTTTCTAAAATAGTATTGTGATTATTGAGTTTAATAATTTCTTCTCTTGGAATGTCAAAGGGTTCAAAAAATGGTTTAATACATACATACATACATGTATATATATATATATATATATATATATATATATATATATATATATATATATATATATATATATATATATATATATATAGATAGAGAGAGAGAGAGAGAGAGAGAGAGAGAGAGAGAGAGATTAAATATATATTAATTGATTTTAATTGAGATAATGATGAAATAAAAATAAAATATCTAATTGGGAGTGTTTGGAAACATGGAGTGTTTGGGTTGGAGCCCAAGCCTATTCCATATGGGAATAGGGCACTTAAAATTACTATAAAAGAAAATTGTTATTTGTAAAATGGGTTAGATATTCATTAGTTCATTTTCTCTTTGAAAAGCAAAAACACACAGCCCCATTCACACTCCCACGACAGAATTCATTTTTGCCTAAAATCAATTTCATTTATTTTTCTTCTTGATCTTAAAGCTGAGGATCTAGCAAATCCCTCTTTAGTTCTTTGTGATTGTCTTCGTGTGGACTACGTGGGTTCAATCCTACACTTGGGTCGGTAGCAAAACGTTCATTGACAAATTTGGAGGAGCCTCCAAACGTGTGTATACTTTTCTAAACTCATGATTAATTTCTGCAGATTTCTATTTTAACATAAACTATAAAATTGTACCTTTGATCTTGGCTCAATGGGAACGATCCTTGTAATTATGATTTGGTTTTACGCTGCGTATATGGGTCGTTTACTAACAGTGGTATCAGAGCCTACGGTACCAAATTTTACAGTTTTTATGTGGATGGTTGATAACATGTATTTGATGATATTATGTTGCCTTATAGAATCTACCTAAAATCTGCTTAAAAGCATGTTTTGAGAAATTTATTAATCGATTAATTTAATTTGTTGATGATTAAGTTTGGTATATTAGTGATGGATTTTTGGTTGAAATCAGTGTGTATGATTGATTGAAAATCCGTTTTGAGTGTATATGGTTACTATATGAACAGATCCGAAGCTGCAGATCTGTGTATGCTCGCCGCGGCGATATAACCCATCGCCGCAGCTAGTGTTGTTCACGCTGATGCTGTTGACGAAACCAACGCTAGCCGTGGCGATCGTCCTCTCGACGAGCGTTGTACGAAAACAGCACTCGCCACAGTGATCTAACCCATCGCAGTAGCGATCGTCCTTAGGGCAAACGTCGTTTGCAACAGCGCTCACCGTGGCGATATAACCCATAGCCCAACGATCGTCCTTAGGACGAACGTTGTACAAAATCATCGTAGCTATCACCACGGCGAACGTACGTTGAGCGTGAACATCAAGTAATCAACGCACGCTATAGCGATCTAACTCATCGCTGCAGCGAGCACACTTCCGAGTGCGAAGGGGGCTATATTGTAAAGTTTCAAAACTTTTGGACCAAATGCAGATCTGCAAATTGTCAGGGGGTAAATAATAATTAACCCACAAATTTCAAAAATTGATTGTTTTTTAAATATATGCTTTGTACTTGTTTGTATATTGCATGGTGCCCAGTACATGAGCCTTAGACCTAAGGGGGAATGTTTTAAATTATTTTTGGGTATGTATGGTTGTAAATTTATTAAATAGGGTCTGTGTGTCCTGCCTTTCTCCTCTTCTCGATGTACATTCTCTTCTCATCTAATTCCCCTCGAATGTAAATCGAGGTTTCTAAATTTATTGATGTAAAGAATTTGTATAATTATTTTATTGTAAATTTAGAATGATATTTTTTGTAATGTACTCGAACACGGAGCAAAGGACGAGACAACCATACTTGAAGACTCAAGCTATTTATTACAGGACCCCTAGGTGACCCACCGATTCCTCTAGGCTCGAGGAAATCAATTTTTAGTTGGGCCATGTACCGGCACGTTTTAATATTGTGTTTAGAATGCATGCTAAGGTTGAATGTTGAATAACATGCCAAACAATGTCATTCTAACAAAGATAATAATCTGGTTAGACATTTAATAATAAACCCTCAATTAAAGTATATTAAGTCATGAAAGCCTTCCATCACCATGGTTTTAATCAAACCATTATTCGTCGAAACCTTGTTCGCCAAAGCGAAGAGTACACTTCTACCAGTGGGAGGTTAAAATGCATTAGAGTTTCCTTAATGGTGATGGGTCGACTTAAAATGACGATTTTGCTTGTTCGCCAAAGCAAAGGTTGATAAACGTGCGTCATAGGCATAGTAGAGCAGTACACATATTGTGTGTACGTGGTGACATGTAGTGTCCACTCTACTGCTACTGAGAATCACACTTGAGGACGATGGCATGTAGTGACCATTGGATTGTGTGATTAGCTTGTTGTCTTTTTCACATTTGAGGTTGATAGTGGGAGCTATCAACTGGTGTAGATTAAGTTTGTTGGCCTACCTAATCAACTCATTTTGGCTTGTTCGCCAAAGCGAAGGGTTGAAATGGGCAGGATGGGATCTTGGTCCACTAGGAAAGTCAATGGGCTTTCTCGAATTAATGGTGAGGGCTATTGGCTTGAGCAAAATAGTGGGAGCATCATTTAATGAAAGACCATATTAAACAATAATAATGAACATGGTAATAACGGTTACTTTTTCTGCACTTGTAGATTCACTTAAAATTGAGCAAAATGATCCCAACATCGCTGCGACAAATCATTGAACTGGGAGAGAAATGGAATGGTGAAAATTTCGTTGGCTGGTATAGAAGTATAAATAATATACTTCGGTCAAGTGATAGATTATACACCATTGAGCAAGCTCTATCACCAGAGCCTACTGATAGTTTTATCCATGAGACTGGGTATGTATATGTGAAGCATACACATGATACAAAAGCAGAAATGACTAGATATATTGTGCTTGCATCAATGGCACCATTACTGCGACAGCAGTGCCAGAAAATGGATTTAGCTTTTATTCTTCATTTTCTTCAAAGAAATGGGAAGCATATGGTGTCTCGGTCGTTATTCAGATGTAGGATGGAAAAGGGTACCAAAATTGGCGATCATATACTCAAGTGGACCGAGTATATGAATAAGCTTGAGATTTTGGGATGTGGACTTAAGGAAGGTTTAATGATAAACCTAATATTACAGTCTTTACCAGTTTCTTATTCTCAATTTGTCTATGACTTCATTGAGGAAAATAAGAAGAATACCCTTTCCGAGCTTCTGGATTTGTTGAAGGCTACTAAGTCAGGCATGAAAATGTCAAAAACATTGACGTTGGTTGAAGCCAACTCAAGTGAAAAGGAAAGGGCTCAGAAGTCATTGGAAAGAACTATTGCATAAAGGAAATGCATTTGTCCTCACTGTGGGAATCCCAGCCAGTGGAGGAAACATTGCAAGGCCTTCCTAGTAAAAGAGAAGAAGAATGTCACTTCTTCGTCAGGTACATTTTTGAGATTAACTTCTCCTGTAAACATCTAGTTGACACAAGATGTGGTTCTCACATTTGATTGATGTGCAGGAACTACAGTAGAGTAGATTGCTCGCCGAGGGAGAGGTGAACCTACCAGTTGGAAATGAAGCACGTGCTGCTGCATTTGCTGTAGGATCTTATCGTCTGATTTAGCCAATGGGCTTGTTTCTTAGAACTCGTGGATTATTATGATTTTTCTTCAGTTTCTAGAATTCATATTTCTGTGTCCATTTAGGACAAATGAGAGTATTAGTTTACTAATGGATTATTGTCCTTGAGTGTAAATAATATTCTTTATGGAACTGTTTCATAATAATAATATGTTCATAAGAAAAACAATAAGGATAATCTCTAAATGACAATTATGCCAACTTTGGCAAGTTGAGCTAAACATACCTAAAGGAATGTGGGATAGTATCACAACTCACCCCTCCTTATACACCCCAACACAATGAAGTGTCGGAAAGGAGGAACAGGACCTTACTTGACATGGTTAGGTCCATGATGAGTTTTAGTGATTTACCTGCATCGTTCTAGGGTTATGCCCTAGAGACTGCGACTCACGTTTTGAACCATGTGCCGTCAAAGTCTGTAGATAAGACTCCATATGAGCTTTGGAGTGGGCGAAAGCCCAACTTGTCTTATTTAAGGATTTGGGATTGCAAAGCTTATGTTAAGAAATTGACTTCGAACAAGCTGAGCCCAAAATCCTGTAAATGTATATTTGTGGGGTATTCAAAGGAGACCAAAGGATACTATTTCTACTGTTAGGAAACGACCCGGTTGCGCAGCGGAAAACAAAATTTTATACAACCGTAGATCGTTCCTTAAAGCCCAAAATCAAGGCACAAATTTTACAGTTTATGTATAATATCAAGAATCTGCCAAAAAATAAAATAAATCTAAAGTTTAGATTCATACCCACGTTGGAGGCTCCACCAATATTGCCTCTGAACGTGTTTGCTACCGATCCAAGTGTAGGATCGAACCAAGAAGTCCACACGAAGACAACCACCAAGAACCAATGGAGGGATTTGCTAGATCCTCCTTGGCCTTAAGAAATCAAGAAGAAAAGAAATATTTGATTTTTCAATCAAATAGTGAAAGAGGTGTGGGAGAGTGTATGGGGTGTTGTGTTTTCTTTTCTTTTATCAAAAAGGCAAAAATGAATTAATTAAAAAACACACAAACACTATTCTTTTTATAGGCAAACCAAGTTGCCCTATTCCCACATGGAATGGGCTTGGGCTCCAACCCAAACACCCCATGTTGCCAAACACTCCCAATTAGATATATATATTTTTTTAATTTAATTCATCATTATCTCAATTAAAATCAATTAATATTTAATTAACATTTAACAATAATGATGATTCAATTAAATATGTGCGAACACACATTTAACCGTAATTTAACTTATTTAACTTTTCTAACAAATTAAATAAAGGCTACGACCTCAGCAAATTTAATTGCATTGTGAAATTACCAAAATACCCTTTCGCCTAAAAAGACGAAAACGCCTTTCTTTCTTCTTGACTCTTAAATTATCTTCTATGTGTGTGACCCATAGACTCCTCATCATACCAGCAGTGTATAGTATCGTGATTAACACCAATTAATCGTCTTACTAATACACAGACCAAGATTGGCCCCTAGCAAGGCATCATGGCCACCCAATAGTCGGATTCAACAAAGTAGCTACTGTCAACGATATGGTTACCATACAATACGATCCTTTCATCATTCGTTATCTCGACGAGACGAAGGCATAGAAATAGTGCCAACCTCCGGTTACTCTCGATATTATGTATTCAATTTCTGGACTAATGACCTTTATTATAATCCGGATAGAGCAACAACTCAATCCCACTGTGGCCACAGTTTTAGTGTCATCGTCATATACTGAATTGCGCCATGAGATAACTTCTCCCGTGCACAGGGAGTGATGAATCCTCTGTCAATCCACCATAGTCTTGATACACTCCTCGATCGACCAATCACCTGCCGTATTGTGACTCTGAAAAGAAGCTGCGTTAGGCTAGTGTCAAACTGCACCAATCAGTGCACAAGGCGCTTCGGTGATCTCAAGTCTAAGGATCACATGCACCACCATTCGTTAGAGGATTTGTTCCATAGACACTGGGGTTACCATCCATATGGAATCCTCTGGTGGAGGGTCGATCCGGTGAACTTCTTTGCGGTATAATCGCCTACAGCAAACACCCATGTGTTGCACCAGGTTGTCACCAAACAACCTTGACAAGTGAGATCAGTCATTGCCTTTCGACAGGGTCGTTCAACACTATGATAGCCTTACCGTATTATCTGTGCCCTTACTTCAGAATAATACTGGGGCTACAAACGTTTCTAGAATTGCCACCATATGTGCTCATAGGGTTCTCACTATCAAGATTTGAAACACTTGATACCCTCGTCACGGTTCTACCATTCTAAGGACATATATCAATACATATTGCAATAATAATGATTTACGTGATATAGAATAAAATGCCTTTTATTATTGATTAATGAGCATTATTACAAAGAGTCAATTCTACAATAATTGATTGGCTCTAGGGCATCTACTCTAACAATCTCCCACTTGCACTATAGCTAATCATTCATGTATTTAATACCAAATGATCTCAAGTGCCTTTCATGCTTCTGCTGCGACAGAGGCTTTGTCGGTGGATCTGCTGAGATTGTCGTCGTATGCACTTTACTAATCTGCCGTCTTTCCTCTCAACTATCTCTTTGATGAGATGGAATCGAAATGCAGTATGTGTCTGGACTTATGATGAGACCGTGGTTCCCTAGCTTGAGCAATTGCTCTATTGTTGTCACAATAGATGTCTATAGGATCAACAATCGTGGGAACCACAGCAAGTTCAATGACGAACTTCTTAATCCGGTGCCTCCTTCCGCCGCATCGACAATGCAATATACTCAGCCTTCATTGTAAAGTTTGCTACAGTGCTTTGCTTGGAGCTCTTCCAGCTCCCTGCACCGCCATTGAGACAAAATACAAACCCTGATTGCGATCGATAATCATCCTTGTCCGTTTGGAAACTAGCATCACTGTATCCTCTTACAGTGAGCTCATCTTCCCTCCATAAACCAAGAACATATCCTTAGTCCTCTTCAGGTACTTAAGAATATTCTTGACAGCCATCCAGTGACACTTACCTAGATCCGATTGATATCTACTACAAATGCTCAAAGCACATGATACATCAATACGAGTACATAGCATGGCATACATGATGGATCCAATTGCTGATGCATATGGGATCCTCTTCATCCTATCTCTCTCATCTTGTATTTTAGGACACAATTCCTTAGAGAGATAAACACCATGTGACATCGGAAGAAATCCCTTCTTGGATTCTTCCATACTGAATCTTTTCAATACCTTGTCAATATACGTACTCTAACTTAGGCCAAGCAACCTACGTGATCTATCACGATAGATCTTTATACCAAGGATGTAGGCTGCTTCCCTAAGTCTTTCATGGAGAAGCACTTGGATAACCAAGTCTTTACCCATTGCAAGTTCGGTATATCATTCCCGATCAAGTATGTCATCGACATACAACACTAGGAATGCTCTTCGCTTCTCCTTCTTGTAAACACAGGGCTCATCTTCGTTCTTAATGAAACCGAATTCTTTTACGGCTTCATCAAAGCGAATGTTCCAGCTCCTTGAAGCTTGCTTGAGTCCATAAATGGATCTGCAACTTGCATACCTTATTAACTTGACTATCAAGAACGAAACCATCAGGTTGTGTCATATACACATCCTCCTCAAGGTTTCCATTCAGGAAAGCAGTTTTGACATCCATTTGCCAAATCTCATAGTCATGATATGCAGCAATTGCAAGCATAATCCGGATGGATTTAATCATGGCAACCGATGAAAAGGTTTCTTCATAGTCAATGCCATGAATTTGTTTGAAACCTTTGGCAACTAGTCGTGCTTTATAAGTATGCACGTTGCCATCCATGTCGATCTTCTTCTTGAAGACCCATTTACACCCTATGGGTTTTACCCCTTCAGGTGGTTCCACCAGAGACCACACTTGGTTCTGGTACATGGAGTCCATCTCAGATTTCATAGCTTCAAGCCATTTAACAGAATCTGGATCCGATATAGTGTCTTCGTAGGTTCTGGGTTCATCGTCTTGGTAGACTAGTACGTCACCATGTTGAGTCACGAGATAACCATATCTCTCGGGCTCATGGCGTACTCTCCCAGATCTACGCAGCTCTTGTGCTACCTGAGGTGGTTCACTTTGATCCACAAGTTGTGGAGTAACCTCCTCATGATGCTCAACCACTTCTTATGGCATATCATCCCGTCTTTCGTCTAGTATATCTTGTGGTTCTAGAACTTCATCGAGTTCTACTTTTCTCCCACTAGTACTTCTTAGAAAATATTCCTTTTCTAGGAAGACACCAGATTGAGCAACAAAAATTTTGCGCTCTTCTGGGTGGTAGAAATATTATCCTTTGGTCTCCTTTGGATACCCCACAAATATACATTTACAGGATTTTGGGCCCAGCTTGTTCGAAGTCAATTTCTTAACATAAGCTTCGCAACCCCAAATCCTTAGATAAGACAAGTATGGCTTTCGCCCACTCCATAGCTCATATGGAGTCTTATCTATAGACTTTGACGGCACACAGTTCAAAACGTGAGTTGCAGTCTCTAGGGCATAACCCCGAGGCGATGCGGGTAAATCACTAAAACTCATCATGGACCTAACCATGTCAAGTAAGGTCCTATTCCTCCTTTCTGACACTCCATTGTGTTGGGGTGTATGAAGAGGGGTGAGTTGTGATACTATCCCACATTCCTTTAGGTACTTTGGAAACCCTGAGCTTAAGTATTCACCTCCTTGATCCGATCGAAGAGCTTTAATACTTTTGCCCCACATATTCTGTACTTCATTCCTGAATTCCTTGAATTTATCAAAGGCTTCAGATTTATGTCTCATAAGGTAGACATAACCATATCTACTGAAATCATCAGTAAATGTGATGAAGTATGAATATCCACCTCGCTTCAACTGTTAGTGGACCACATACATCACTATGGATGATGCCTACGATTCGATAGCCTTTCACTTTGTCTGTGAAAGGAGACTTGGTCATCTTACCTAAAAGGCATGACTCGCATACCTCAAATGACTGGAAGTCAAAAGGGGCCAAAACTCCATCCCTTTGAAGTCTTGCAATGCGAGTCTTATTAACATGACACAATCTACAATGCTAGAGATATGTTTGGTTTTGATCGCTATGTTTAGCTTTCTTGGTTTCAATATTGAGAATATCTTTATTGTTTAAATCAAGAACATATAATCCATTATATAACCTTGCAATTCCAAATAGAATACCATTCAAACTAAAGGACAACAATCCATTAGATATCTCAAAATGATACCCCATATTATCCAAACGGATCTTTGAAATAATATTTCTAGAAATAGAAGGTACGTGACAACAGTTATGTAGTTCTAATAACAAGCCCGTAGGCAAAGATAAACAATAAGTCCCTATAGCTAATGCAGCCACATGTGCTCCATTTCCAACTCGTAGGTCCACCTCTCCCTTGGCGAGCACTCTACTCTACCTTAGTTCCTGCACATCAGTACAAATGTGAGTACCACATCCTGTGTCCATGACCCAAGGTGTTGAGGGAGAGAAGTTAATCTCAATCATAAAAGTACCTGAAGTCGTAGTCTCTGACTTCTTCTTGCTTGCGAGGAAAGCCTTGCAGTGTTTCCTCCAGTGGCCAGTCTTGCCACAAAAGAAGCAGACTACCTTGCCCTTTCCTATGCCACTCTCAGGCCCAAGAAAGCAACTGTCCTTTGGGTTTGGGCTTGGGTTTGTTTACAGGCCTTACCCTTGCCATTACCCTTTGCTTTCTTGGCGGCAACTTGATAAAAGCAGGCTTGGACTTTTTCAAGTCCTGCTCTGCAGTCTTCAGCATGTTTAGAAGTTCTGACAGGGTTTTCTCCATCGTGTTCATATTGAAATTTATTATGAACGGAGCATATGAGTCAGGCAAGGATTGCAGAATTAAATCCATTTGTAATTCTGTATCCAAGCCATATCCCAAAGTCTCAAGCCTCTCAATGTGCTCGATCATCTTGAGCACATGAGGACCAACTTGGGCACCCTCTGTCAGACGACTCCCAAATAGTGCTTTCGACACCTTGTACCTCTCATGTCGAACATTTGTTTCAAATAGCTCCTTGAGGTGTAGAATAATGGAAGAAGCATCCATATTCTCAAGTTGCTTTTGCAGCATAGGTGTCATCGATGCTAACATCAAGCCTTTGAGGCACTATCAATATCATCAAGGAACTTTTTGATAAGTATCCTTAACTTCTGAGTGGCATCGGGATCGGGCTCGACCATGTATGGCTTTTCAAGGATATACAATTTCTTTTCGACTTAAGTATAATCCAAGAAGATTACGATACCGCGAGAAATTGGATCCATCCAACTCCCGTTTTCTTTTTTCGATTATCGGTCGCAGTTCATAATGCTCATTTTTGGTGAATCTACAATTGCAGAAAAGATAAAGTTATTATAAAGTTCATTATTATTTAATATGATCTTTTATTAAACGATGCTCCCACTATTTTACTCAAGCCAATAGCCCTCACTATTAACTCGGGAAAGCCCGTTGGCTTTCCTAGTGGACCGAGATCCCATCCACGCCCATTTCAAACCTTCGCTTTGGCGAACAAGCCAAAATGAGTTGATTAGGTAGGCCAACAAACTTAATCCACACCAATTGATAGCTCCCACTATCAACCTCAAATGTGAAAAAAGCCAACAAGCCAATCACACAATCCAATGGCTCCAACCATTGTCCTCAAGTGTGATTCTCGGTATCGATGAAGTGGACACTACATGTCCACCGTACACATAATATGTCTTTGCTCTACTTGCCTATGACGAGTTTATCAACCTTCGCTTTGGTGAACAAGCAAAACCGTCATTTTAAGTCGACCCATCACCATTAAGGAAAACTCCAATGAATTTTAACCTCCCTTTGGTAGAAGTGTACCCTTTGCTTTGGTGAACAAGGCCCCACCGGTTTTCCCATAAGGTTTTCGCATCCCACATAGACTCATTTGGTAGAAGTGTACCCTTTGCTTTGGCGAACAAGGTTTCGGCTGACAGGTGGTTTGATTAAAACCATGGTGATGGAAGACATTCGTGACTTAATATACCTTAATTGAGGGTTTGATATTTAATGTCTCATCAGATTATTATCTTTGTTAGAATGACATTGTTTGGCATGTTATTCAACATTCAACCTTAGCATGCATTCTAAACAAAATATTAAACGTGCCGGTACATGGCCTAACTAAAACCGATCTCCTCGAGCCTAGAGGAATCGGTGGGTCACTAAGGGTCTGTAATAAACATCTTGAGTCCTCAAGTATGGTTGCCACGTCCTTTGCTCCGACTCCAAGTACATTGCAAAAACATCATTCTAAATTTACGATAAAATTAATATTAAACTAATTTTACATCAACAAATTTAGAAACCTCGATTTACATTCGAGGGGAATGAGATGAGAAAAGAATGTACATCAAGAAGAGGAGAGAAGGCAGGACTTGCAGGCCCTATTTTAAAAAAAAATATTACAACCATACATACCCAAAATAATTTAAAACATTCATCCTTAAGTCTAAGGCTCATGTACCGGGCACCATGCAATATACAAACAAGTACAAAGCATACATTTCAAAAATAATCAATTTTTGAATTGGGTGGGTTTATTAATTAATTACCCTCTTAAATGTGCAGAATGTACATTGGCTTTACATGTTATTAAAAACTGTAGATTAGACCCTTTGCAAAAAAATACAGAATTGGGAAAGCTACAAGCTTCACCGCGGCGAAGATAAAACCTTCGCCGCGGCGAGGCTCTGAACTTTGCCGCGGCGAGGTTTTATCGCGCGGCCAAAACTTCAGAGGCTTCGCGCGGCGAGACACGAAATCCCTAATTCCCGCATAGGCTTGCGTTTTTGCTTTTTGCTTTTTGTGTATAAACACGAATCCAAATCAAATCAAACGCATATACGTTCAACCAGGATATTAACCAACCAATATATCAATCATCGACACATTATTAAACCAATTTATCATTTGAATCATTCATCCATAAGTGGATTTACAGATTTTTTCAGATTTAACAAAATCTAGGTTTTCATGGCAGATTCATCAAGGCAACATGTTATCAACAAACACATGTAATCAACCATTCATAAAAACCATAAAATCTAGTACCCTAGGCTCTAATACCACTGTTAGGAAATGACCCGGTTGCGCAGCGGAAAACAAAATTTTATACAACCGTAGATCGTTCCTTAAAGCCCAAAATCAAGGCACAAATTTTACAGTTTATGTATAATATCAAGAATCTGCAAAAAAATAAAATAAATCTAAAGTTTAGATTCATACCCACGTTGGAGGCTCCACCAATATTGCCTCTGAACGTGTTTGCTACCGATCCAAGTGTAGGATTGAACCAAGAAGTCCACACGAAGATAACCACCAAGAACCAAGGAGGGATTTGCTAGATCCTCCTTGGCCTTAAGAAATCAAGAAGAAAAGAAATATTTGATTTTTCAATCAAATAGTGAAAGGGGTGTGGGAGAGTGTATGGGGTGTTGTGTTTTCTTTTCTTTTATCAAAAAGACAAAAATGAATTAATTAAAAAACACACAAACACTATTCTTTTTATAGGCAAACCAAGTTGCCCTATTCCCACATGGAATGGCCTTGGGCTCCAACCCAAACACCCCATGTTGCCAAACACTCCCAATTAGATATATATTTTTTTTTTAAATTTAATTAATCATTATCTCAATTAAAATCAATTAATATTTAATTAACATTTAACAATAATGATGATTCAATTAAATATGTGCGAACACACATTTAACCGTAATTTAACTTATTGAACTTTTCTAACAAATTAAATAAAGGCTACGACCTCAGCAAATTTAATTACACTGTAAAATTACCAAAATACCCTTTCGCCTAAAGAGATGAAAACGCCCTTCTTTCTTCTTGGCTCTTAAATTATCTTCTATGTGTGTGGCTGGTGTGCTGTCGTAGGCAACCAAGATTAATAACCTTTCTAACCTAACTACTAAACTGTAAATAGGGTAAGCAAGGGTTGATCCCACGAAGAGTGTCTAGCCGAATTTTCGATGATGTGAACAAGGCTGGGGGGTTTGAGTGAAACAGAAAACAATCTTAGCAAAAATCAAAACAAAAACAATTTAAATCGAAATCAATTAATATAACAAAACTTGGTCTCAGACAACATCCGCCATCGAAATCTTACAACTGATCATTCATGCAAAATTAAATCAATCCATACCTAAATATTCACCGTTGGAACTATTTTCCTATCTCTCCTTAATTGTAATTAATCAAGAAACAAGCGATCTTAATTAATCTTACCACTAAACAACCCTAGACAAGCGCTCAAGATTTAATCTAGTGGCAGCCTTAAGAATTAGAGAAATCGATGAAGCTAAACAACACAAACACAAGCGGTTGTATTTAATTTAGTTGAATGTTCTTCTTAAGATTACTAATTCCTGACGCAGCGAATTATTAACCCTAATTGCTTCACAAGTTAAAGGGATCAAACAATTACGGATTTGATATCTAACTTAACAGTAGATTGCAACAATTAATCCACTAGTAGGCCTCCTAGTAATTAAATGCATCAATCATGAAGATATGCACAGAATAACATTCAATACTCAAACATGAAAATTGAACACTAAAATAAAATAGATTAGATCTCACAGTTGGTTGATTTCGAGGTCTCCGTTTCCTTCGACCAAGTTACAAAAATCAGCCACTCATGGCCATAAACAAAAACTCCAAAAAGAAAGAAAATTCCAGAGAAGAGAAGAGAGAGACGTGATCCCCCTCAAAAACCCTAATCTGATCCCTTTGCAAAAATCCAGTTTTAGAATTCAAATCCCACTCAATCTCCTAAAAGAAATATTCTCCTATCCTAAAATAACATTTATCCTAATCTAATTAATTGGAAATAAAATAAAGTCTTAATACAAAATAGGAAAATGGTGATTCTGAGCTGTAACTTGCGTGCCACATGTCTCCAATAATAAATTGCCCAATTGATTTGCATGACAAGGCAGAATGTTCCAGGACGTCCAGTGCAGATGCGTCAAATTTAAGCTCGATTACAACCTTGATTAAGCGAGTATCTCTCCAAACTCAAAACATGAAAGTTGTAGATATCTTTCTTATCGTTCCACATCATTTTGAATCATCTCAATCAGAGCTCGGATGAGAGATTTATGCCTAGATTACGAAACAACGTTGAAACTATCCGAATTCACTTAATTAGTTCCGTTTTGCAATTAACGCTTCCATTTGCATGCTAAATCAAAATAGAATAATAATGAGTACATTTAGGCAGCAAATAAGTATAAAAGACTAGACATTAAGGGGGGTAAATATGACATTTTGCATTCCCATCAAATTCCCCCACACTTAGCTTTTGCACGTCCTCGGGCAAACTCATTCAAACAAACCCTACACTCAAGTCATATCAAGAACACCATCATCTCAAGTCATATCAAGAACATCAGCATGATGCATAAGCAACAATATTTAATCCATGCATATTCATACCTAACTTAGGAAGCAGCAAAATAAAATAAAACAGAGTTAATGACATTCATCTCTCTTTATCATCTTCCACAATTACTCTTAATCAGTCAATGCAAACAAGGGAACTAATCATAACCAATTCATGTACAACTCCCCTCTCAACTTCTCTTTTACTGTTTCTCTTTACTACTACAAACTGGGTAGCAAACTAAGGATACATTTTTTTTCTCTTTTTTTTTTTTTTTTTTTTTTTTTTTTTGTTTTGAAAAAGAATGAGTGCATTTTATGCTCCATCTCATTTCATGGTTGTGTTTATGAGTGAGTGCGTTTTACGCTCCATCTCGACTCACCACATATCTTTCTTTTCTTTTTCCTATTTGCTTAAACCCAAATTTAGGACTAGCTTAAGAGAAACAATTTTTTTTTTTTTTTCTTTTAAAGGTTGTTATACACTCCTCAATCATGCTTCGTCACCAAGTCTACACAACTTCTCAAGACATATTATTTCAAACTGCAAAGATTCAAATATGATTAACTCTATTTTATGAAAGATTGCTAACATCCTAAGTTAAGGAATATGCTCAACAACAAAGTCAAGTTACTATTTCATGCATCACTAGACGTTCAAAGACATGACTTAAAGCATAAACCTTCCTAAAACAAATGCGGGGGAATTTCGTTTAAGGTGTACGTGGCGTTGTTATAGCCGAGGTTGCCAAGTACTGCTGGCAGTTTTTAAGGCAGGTTCTGGTTTCCAGCCGATATACCCTTAAACTAGGCAGAATTTGTTCATCCCTTTTTTTTTTTTTGAAACATAACTTAAAACACAACCTAAATCAACCTAAATCCCCTCCCCCACACTTAAAGCTTACATTGTCCCCAATGTAAGATGAAATGCAAAGAAAAGACAAAAAAAAAAAACCAAAATTCAAAATGCGAGAAAAAGAAAACAAACTCCCCTTGGGTTGCCTCCCAAGCAGCGCCTTTGTTTATTGTCGTTGGCTCGACTCAAGGCTTTTCTTCTTGCGATGCACTAAGTAACGTCCCTCCGTCTCCAAGGAATACGTACTTAAGGTAACTAGGGAGAGGCTTCAAATTTGGAATGGGGGCCTGCAAAACAGAGGGCAAAGGCTTCTCGTTAGAAATTGGTAATGCAATACAAGGAACGTTACCTGACTACTGCTGTAACTTTGGAGAATCATTCCATGCTGCAACCGTTTCCTGCAAATCAGTGCTAAAAGCTAACTCCTCATTCTCTTCCTCAAGATGCTTACAAATGGCAAATTCCAATCCATCTTCTCCATCAAGTTCAAAAACTTCCTGTGCTAAAGAATCAACCACATCAATAGAATAAACATAATCATCATCATCAGGATATTTCATGGCATCATAAATGTCAAACTTAACAATTTCACCATCAAATTCCATGGTAAGTATGCCACTATGAACATCAATCTTAGTCTTGGATGTTTTTAAGAAAGGTCTTCCTAACAAAATATGTGCAGTTTGATCACCATTTTCCATATCAAGCACATAGAAATCAGTAGGGAAAATTAAGCCATTAACTTGTACCAAAACATCCTCAACTACACCCTTAGGATAGGCATTAGATCCATCAGCTAATTGAATCACAACATTAGTTTTATTCAAAGGTCCAAGTTTCAAAGAAGCATATATGGAATATGGCATGACATTGATAGAAGCTCCTAAATCTAACATGGCCTTCTCAAACATAGTGTTACCTATCGTATAAGGGATAGTAAACATACCTGGATCCTTGCACTTGCTTTGGAAGTTTTCTAATCAACTCAGAAACATTTTCTCCCACTCTCACCTTTTCACACCCCTTAAGTTTCTATTTCCTCTTAAGTGTACACAATTCCTTCAAGAATTTAGCATAACGAGGTGCTTGTTTAATAGCATCTAAAAGTGGAATATTTACCTCGCATCTACGAAAAGTCTCATACATATCTCTGTTTTGCTCATCTCTTCTAGATTCTGCTAAAGCTTGAGGAAAAGGTGGTACCGGTTTATAATCGAATAGAGGTGGAAACTTACGCTTAGGAACACCATCGTCGTTGGGAACATTCCTGTCTACAACGACATCTTTCTCTTTTTCTTCCTTCGACGATTCAGGGGCTGCCTTCATTGGAATCTCAACCTCTTTACCACTTCTCAAGACGATCGCACTTACATTCTCTCTTGGATTGACCACCGTTTGAGAGGGTAATGTCCCCGAACTTTGCACCTCCAACCTATTGATTGCGGTTGCCATCGGACTCATCTGATTCTCCAAACTTTGAACACTGGCTCTTGTCTCCTGTTGAAATTGCAAAGTATTAGGTGAAAGAGACTTAACAATATCTTCTAAAGACATACCAGAATTAGAAGTTTGGCTCGGTTGTTGTCTAGGGGGGTATGGCTGCTGGTATTACTGGAAATTTAGGCGGTTTTGATGGTGAGGCTGATTCACTTGTGGATTCCCATAGCCAAGATTGGGGTGATCCCTCCATCCAAGGTTATATGTGCTCGAATAAGGATCATACTTCCTTTGCGGTTGTCCAGGGAAACCACCTGCTGCATTCACTTGCTCAACAGGCTCCTCTTGAAGAGTTGGGCACATGTCAATTGGATGCCTTACTACCGAACAAATCCCGCAAGCCTTCACTATTTACATATTACCTACAACCATTTGACGAACAAGAGAAGTTAAACTAGAGATTTTTTGTTCTAGGGAAGAAATATTTACCTCATTATCACGCCTAGATGGAAGGTCAAGCCTACTGCCAAACTGTTGAGAATTGGCCGCCATATTTGCAATCAAGTTCCTCGCGGCCTCAGGGGTCTTATCCACCAAAGCTCCTCTACTTGCAGCATCAATCATGCTCCTATTAGTGTATGTGAGGCCCTCATAGAAGTATTGGATCATAACTGCTCACTAATCTGATGATGGGGGCAGCTTGCACACAATTTCTTAAAGCGTTCCCAGTATTCATGTAGGGACTCTCCGTTGTGCTGCCTTACACCACAAATTTCTTTTCGGATGTTGGCTGCCCTCGAAGCTGGGAAATATTTCTCCAAAAAGTAATCTCTTCATCTCGTTCCATGTGGTTATAGTTCCGGAGGGTAGATAATAGAGCCAATCCTTAGCTGCATCCTTCAAAGAAAACGGGAAAGCTCTTAATTTAATTTGCTCCTCGGTCACCCCCGTTGGTTTCATACTCGTGCAAACCACATGAAGCTCCTTTAGATGCTTGTGAGGATCTTCACCTGCAAGACCATGAAAAGTGGGCAAGAGATGTATTAGTCCAGATTTTAATTCAAAAGTAGTGGCAGTATCTAAAACAGGAAACGTTATGCATAAAGGTGCTTGATTCAAATCAGGGGCAGCAAGCTCTTTCAAAGTCCGATTTCCAGCCATGACGTCCTCCTCTTCTATATCAGAGTTGCTAGCAAATTGGGAATCAAAAGCCAAATTGCTTTCCTCAGAATTTCTCCGAACTTCCTTCCTTAACCTACGCAAAGTGCTTTCAATTTCTGGATCGAATGTTAAATCACCAAGGTTAGAGGACCTGGTCATACAACAAAAAACCTAATAAAAGAATTAGAATGAATGACAAAAATGAAAACTAACTAGAAAATTTAAAAAAATTAAATTAAATTAAATTGGCCAGAAACACTAAAACAGCAAAAACCATATCAAAACATTCGAATTTGGCCTCAACAGGGTGGGGCTAGAACTTCTTCTAGTTTTGCTCAGAAGGTCGTTTTCTTCGAAACGGGAACTTGCAGCACTCCTAACTCAACCAAAATTTTTCTTATGAATAGTACTACTGTTCACCCTTGTACGAGGTTATTCGGCTTCAACCGCCCCCCTTTTTTCGCAAAATAAAAAAAATAAACAAAAACGCAATAAAAAATCACAAAAACAAAATTAATCAACTAGAATCACTCCCCGGCAACGGCGCCAAAATCTGGTGTGCTGTCGTAGGCAACCAAGATTAATAACTTTTCTAACCTAACTACTAAACTGTAAATAGGGTAAGCAAGGGTCGATCCCACGAAGAGTGTCTAGCCGAATTTTTGATGATGTGAACAAGGTGGGGGTTTGAGTGAAACGAAACTCTTTAGCAAAAAATCAAAACAAAAACAATTTAAATCGAAATCAATTAATATAACAAAACTTGGTCTCGGACAACATCCGCCATCGAAATCTTACAACTGATCATTCATGCAAAATTAAATCAATCCATACCTGAATATTCACCGTTGGAACTATTTTCCTATCTCTCCTTAATTGTAATTAATCAAGAAACAAGCGATCTTAATTAATCTTACCACTAAACAACCCTAGACAAGCGCTCAAGATTTAATCTAGTGGCGGCCTTAATTAGAGAAATCGATGAAGCTAAACAACACAAACACAAGCGGTTGTATTTAATTTAGTTGAATGTTCTTCTTAAGATTACTAATTCTGCATGGCAATTATTAACCCTAATTGCTTCACAAGTTAAAGGGATCAAACAATTACGGATTTGATATCTAACTTAGCGAGATTGCAACAATTAATCCACTAGTAGGCCTCCTAGTAATTAAATGCATCAATCATGAAGATATGCAGAATAACATTCAATACTCAAACATGAAAATTGAACACTAAAATAAAATAGATTAGATCTCACGCTTGGTTGATTCCGAGGTCTCCGTTTCCTTCCGACCAAGTTACAAAAATCAGCCACTCATGGCCATAAACAAAAACTCCAAAAAGAAAGAAAATTCCAGAGAAGAGAAGAGAGAGGCGTGGTCCCCCTCAAAAACCCTAATCTGATCCCTTTGCAAAAATCCAGTTTTAGAATTGAATCCCACTCAATCTCCTAAAAGAAATATTCTCCTATCCTAAAAATAACATTTATCCTAATCTAATTAATTGGAAATAAAATAAAGTCTTAATACAAAATAGGAAAATGGTGATTCGAGCTGTAACTTGCGTGCCACATGTCTCCAATAATAAATTGCCCAATTGATTTGCATGACAAGCGGAATGTTCCAGGGGCGTCCCAAAGGTAGATCGTCCAACTTCAAGCTTGATTACAACCTTGATTAAGCGAGTATCTCTCCAAACTCAAAACATGAAAGTTGTAGATCTCTTTCTTATCGTTCCACAGCATTTGAATCATCTCAATCAGAGCTCGGATGAGAGATTTATGCCCAGATTACGAAACAATGTTGAAACTGTCCGAATTCACTTAATTAGTTCCGTTTTGCAATTAACGCCTCCATTTGCATCCTAAATCAAAATAGAATAATAATGAGTATATTTAGGCAGCAAATAGGTATAAAAGACTAGACATTAAGGGGGTAAATATGACATTTTGCATTCCCATCAGTGATCCATAGGCTCCTCATCATACCGGCAGTGTATAGTATCGCAATTAACATCAATTAATCGTCTTACTAATACACAGACCAAGATTGGCCCCTAGCAAGGCATCATGGCCATCCGATAGATTCGGATTCAGCAAAGTAGCTACATGTCAATGATATGGTTACCGTACAATACGATCCTTTCATCATTCGTTATCTCGACGAGACGAATGCATAGAAATAGTGCCAACCTCTGGTTACTCTCGATATTATGTATTCAGTTTCTGGACCAATGACCTTTATTATAATCCGGATAGAGCAACAACTCAATCCCACTGTAGTTTTAGTGTCATCGCCATATATTGAATTGCGCCGTGAGATAACTTCTCCCGTCCCAGGAGTGATGAATCCTCTGTCAATCCACCATAGTCTTGATACACTCCTCGATGCAGCCAATCACCATTGTATTGACAGCTCTGAAAAGAACTGCGTTAGGCTAGTGTCAAACTACACCAAACAGTGCATAAGGCGCTCCGGTGATCTCAAGTCTAAGGATCACATACACCACCATTCGTTAGAGGATTTGTTCCATAGACACTAGGGTTACCATCCATATGGAATCCTCTTGGAGGGTCGCGCCTGAACTTGCTACGGTATAATCGCCTACAGCAAACACCCATGTGTTACACCAGGTTGTCACCAAACAACCTTGACAGGTGAGATCAGTCACTGCCTTTCAACAGGGTTGTTTAACACTATGATAGCCTTACCGTATTATCTGTGCCCTTACTTCAGAATAATATTAGGGCTACGGACGTTTCTAGAATGGCCACCATATGTGCTCATAAGGTTCTCACTATCAAGATTTGAAACACTTGATACCCTCGTCACGGTTCTACCATTCTAAGGACATATATCAATACATATTGCAATAATAATGATTTACGCGATATAGAATAAAATGCCTTTTATTATTGATTAATGAACATTATTACAAAGAGTCAATTCTATAATAATTGATTGGCTCTAGGGCATCTACTCTAACATCTACCACCCAGAAGAGCGCATAATTTTTGTTACTCGATCTGGTGTCTTTCTAGAAAATGAGTATTTTCTAAGAAGTACTAGTGGGAGAAAAGTAGAACTCGATGAAGTTCTAGAACCACAAGATATAGTAGACGAAGGACGGGATAATGTGCCACAAGATGTGGTTGAGCATCATAAGGAGGTTACTCCACAACTTGTGGATCAAAGTGAACCACCTCAGGTAGCACAAGAGCTACGTAGATCTGGGAGAGTACGCCATAAGCCCGAGAGATACGGTTATCTCGTGACTCAACATGGTGACATACTAGTCTACCAAGACGATGAACCCAGAACCTACGAAGACACTATATCGGATCCAAATTCTGTTAAATGGCTTGAAGCCATGAAATCTGAGATGGACTCCATGTACTAGAACCAAGTGTGGTCTCTGGTGGAGCCACCTAAAGGGGTAAAACCCATAGGGTGTAAATAGGTCTTCAAGAATAAGACTGACATGGATGGCAATGTGCATATTTATAAAGCACGACTAGTTGCCAAAGGTTTCAAACAAATGCATGGCATTGACTACGAAGGAACCTTTTCGCCGGTTGCCATGATTAAATCCATCCGAATTATGCTTGCAATTGCTGCATATCATGACTATGAGATTTGGCAAATGGATGTCAGAACTGCTTTCTTGAACGGAAACCTTGAGGAGGATGTGTATATGGCATAACCTAATGGTTTCGTTCTTGATAGTCAAGCTAATAAGGTATGCAAGTAGCAGAAATCCATTTATGGACTCAAGCAAGCTTCAAGGAGCTGGAACATTCATTTTGATGAAGCCGTAAAAGAATTCAGTTTTATCAAGAACGAAGATGAGCCCTATGTTTACAAGAAAGAGAGTGGGAGTGTAGTAGCATTCCTAGTGTTGTATGTTAATGACATACTTCTGATCGGGAATGATATACCAAACTTGCAGTCGGTAAAGACTTGGTTATCCAAGTGCTTCTCCATGAAGGACTTAGGGGAAGCACCTACATCCTTGGTATAAAGATCTATCGTGATAGATCGCGTAGGGTTGTTTGGCCTAAGTCAGAATGCATATATTGACAAAGTACTGAAGAGATTCAGTATGGAAGAATCCAAGAAGGGATTTCTTCCTATGTCACATGGTGTTTATCTCTCTAAGGAATTGTGTCTTAGAACACAAGATGAGAGAGATAAGATGAAGAGGATCCCATATGCTTCAGCAATTGGATCCATCATGTATGCCATGCTATGTACTCGAATTGATGTCTCATATGCGTTGAGCACTTGTAGTAGATATCAGTCGGATCCAGGTGAGCATCATTGGATGGCTGTCAAGAACATTCTTAAGTACCTGAAAAGGACTAAGGATATATTCTTGGATTATAGAGGAAAGATGAGCTCACTGTAAGAGTATGCAGTGACGCTATTTCCAAACGGAAAAAGGATGATTATAGTTTGCAATTTGGGATTACACAAGTTTGTCCCAATGTAACTGTAGTGGGCTGGAAGAGCTCGAATCAGTGTCCTGCAGCGAATTCTACAATTGATGCTAAGTGTATCGCATTTTTAATGCTATCGTGTAGGTGGTTTGGATCAAGAAGTTCATTACTGAACTTGATGTGATTCCAAGCATTGCTTAATCTATTATAGTTGTACTGCGATAACAATGGAGCCATTGTTGTGGATGAGGAATCATGGTCTCACTAGTAATCCAAACACTTACTTAGTTGATTCAATCTCATCTGAAGGATAGATAAGAAAGGGAACGTGTAGATTTGCAGAATACCTACTAACCCACTATTAAAGTTTCAGTTGTAGTAGAAGCATGATGGGCACTCGGGTCATTCAATGTTGAGTGCATGAATGACTGGCTATAGTGCAGGCACTTGGGTCATTCAATGTTAAGTGCATGAATGATTGGCTATAGTGCAAGTGGGAGATTGTTGGAGTAGGTGCCCTAGAGCCAATCAATTATTGTGGAATTGACTCTTTGTAATAATGTTCATTAATTAATAAAAGGCATTTTATTCTATATCGCGTAAATCATTATTATTGCAATATGTATTTATATATGTCCTTAGAATGGTAGAAACGTGACGAGGGTATCAAATGTTTCAAATCTTGATAGTGAGAACCCTATGAGCACATATGGTGGCCATTCTAGAAACGTCCGTAGCCCCAGTATTATTCTAAAGTAAGGGCACAGATAACACGGTAAGGCTATCATAATGTTGAACGGCCCTGTCAAAAGACAGTGACTGATCTCACTTGTCAAGATTGTTTGGTGACAACCTGGTGCAACACATGGGTGCTTGCTGTAGGCAAATACACTGCAGCAAGTTCACTGGACTGACCCACTAGAGGATTCCATAAGGATGGTAACTCTAGTGTCTATGGAATAAATCCTCTAACGAATGATGGTACATGTGATCCTTTGACTTGAGATCACCAGAACGCCTTGTGCACCAATTGGTGTAGTTTGACACTAGCCTAACGCAGTTCTTTTTAGAGCTATCAATACGGTGGTGATTGGCTACATCAAGGAGTGTATTAAGACTATGGTGGATTGACAGAGGATTCATCACTCCTGGGAAAAGTTATCTCACGGCGCAATTCAGTATATGGCAATGACACTAAAACTATGGCCACAGTGGGATTTATTTGTTGCTCTATCCAGTTTATAATATAGGTCATTGGTCTAGAAACTGAATACATAATATCGAGAGTAACCAAAGGTTGACACTATTTCTATGCCTTCGTCTCGTCGAGATAACGTATGATGAAAGGATCGAATTGTACGGTAACCATATCATTGACAGTAGCTACTTTGCTGAATCCGAATCTATCGGGTGGCTATGATGCCTTGCTAGGGGCCAATCTTGGTCTGTGTATTAGTGAGACGATTAATTGGTGTTAATCGTGATACTATACACTACCGGTATGATGAGGAGCCTATAAGTCACACACATAGAAGATAATTTAAGACTCAGGAAGAAAGAAGGGTGTTTTCGTCTTTTTAGGCGAAAGGGTATTTTGGTAATTTCACAATGCAATTAAATTTGCTGAGGTCGTAGCCTTTATTTAATTTATTAGAAAAATTAAATAAGTGAAATTTGGTTTAAATATGTGTTCGCATATATTTAATTAAATCATCATTATTGTTAAATGTTAATATATATATATATATATATATACAGATTAAATATATATTAATTGATTTTAATTGAGATAATGATGAAATAAAAATAAAATATCTAATTGGGAGTGTTTGGAAACATGGGGTGTTTGGGTTGGAGCCCAAGCCTATTCCATATGAGAATAGGGCACTTAAAATTACTATAAAAGAAAAATGTTATTTGTAAAATGGGTTAGATATTCATTAGTTCATTTTCTCTTTGAAAAGCAAAAACACACAGCCCCATTTACACTCCCACGGCATAATTCATTTTTGCCTAAAATCAATTTCATTGATTTTTCTTCTTGATCTTAAAGCTAAGGAGGATCTAGCAAATCCCTCCTTAGTTCTTTGTGATTGTCTTCGTGTGGTGACTACGTGGGTTTGATCCTACACTTGGGTCGGTAGCAAAACGTTCATTGACAAATTTGGAGGACCTTCCAAACGTGTGTATGCTTTTCTAAACTCATGATTAATTTCTGCAGATTTCTATTTTAACATAAACTATAAAATTGTACCTTTGATCTTGGCTCAATGGGAACGATCCTTGTAATTATGATTTTGTTTTCCACTGCGTATATGGGTCGTTTACTAACAACAGCAAGCACCCATGTGTTGCACCAGGTTGTCACCAAACAACCTTGACAAGTGAGATCAGTCACTGTCTTTTGACAGGGTCGTTCAACATTATGATAGCCTTACCGTGTTATTTGTGCCCTTACTTTAGAATAATACTGGGGCTACGGACGTTTCTAGAATGGCCACCATATGTGATCATAGGGTTCTCACTATCAAGATTTGAAACACTTGATACCCTCGTCACGGTTCTACCATCCTAAGGACATATATCAATACACGCAATTATGATTTACATGATATAGAAGAAAATTACCTCTTATTGATTAATAAATATTATTTCAGAGAGTCAATTCTACAATAATTAATTGGCTCTAGGGCACCTACTCTAACATGGACGACCCTATCAAAACACAATGACAGATCTCACTTGTCAAGGTTGTTTGGTGACAACTTGGTGCAACATATGGGTGCTTGTTGTAGGTAAATTCATTGGACCGGCCCACCGGAGGATTCCACATAGATGGTTACCCCAATGTCTGTGGAACAAATCCTTCATCCAGCGAATGGTGGTGCATGTGATCCTTAGACTTGAGATCACCGGAGCGCGTTGTGCATCGATTAGTGTAGTTTGACACTAGTCCAACATAGTTCTATTCAGGATTATCAGAACAGTAGTGATTGGCTGCATTGAAAAGTGTATCGAAACTATGATGGATCGACAGAGGATTCATCACTCTCGGGTATGGGAGAAATTATCTCACTGAGTAATTCAGTAGATTGCAACGACATTAAATTTGTGGCCACAGTGGGATTGAGTTGTAGCTCAATCCAATCTATTCTGGTCATTGGTCTAATAACTGAATATCGAGATATTAAGGATATCCGAGGTTGACATTACTTCTATGCCTCGGCCTTGACGAGATAATAAATGACGAAAGGATTGGATTGCATGGTAACCATATCGTTGATAGGTAGCAGTTTCGTTGAATCCGAATCTATTGGGTGGCCATGATGCCTGGCTAGAGGCCAATCTTGGTTTATGTCTAGAGGGACAATTGATTGATTGTCAATCGCAAAACGAGTCACTGCCGATATGATGAGAAGCCTTCGGGTCCCACACATAGAAGACGGATTAAGAATAAAATTCGTGAGAAGGGTATTTTCGTCATTTATGATGAAAGGGTTTTTCGTCATTTATGATGAAAGGTCATTTTTGTCTTTTAAGATGAAAGGGCATTTTGGTAATCTCATAGTGTAATTAAATTTATCGAGGTTGTTGCCTAAATTTAATTTCATGTGAAAATTAAATTAATGAGATTATATATATTTAAATATTTAGTTTAAATATATTTATATTAATTATATATATATTTATATACTTAAATATAATGGATATTATCCAATATTAATATTTATTATTAATATTGATAATGTGAATTCAAATTTGGTTTTTAAAATTGAATTGAAAAATGCCATGTTTGATTGCAAGGGTAATCTATTCCAATATCCAATTGGAATAGATGGCTATTCCAATTTGGAATAGGGTTTTAGTGTGCACTATTTAAGTGCAACTAAAATTAATTCATTAAGTTGAATGAAATAATATATTGCAACAATTAAAAGAAACCCTATCCTCTTCTCTATCTCTCAAAAACGTGAGCTTCCATTAGTGAGAGAAGAATTTTTCTCTCAAAGAAAAATTCTGTAGTTTTTATTCTTTTAGTTGAGTGAATTAACTAGCCTAATAATTCCTTAACGACGTTTGTCCCATCTTCGTGTGGATACCAGGAGTTCATTCCTAACTTGGAGTGGGAGCAAATCACATCAATCGAAGGAGCCTCCAAACGCTGGTATGACATTTAACTTGATTTAAATATTTTTCTTGTATTAAAATGATGTAGATCTATAATTGGATCATTGGTTTTATGGTTTTTTGTGACCGAAAATTTTTATATTTCCACTGTGTAAATGATCCAAAAACCAACAATTCATTATCCCATCAAGGCTGAGATACATAAATAGTGTCAACCTCAGATATCCTTGATATCTTTGTATTCAGTTACTGGACCAATGACGGAAATAATAAATTGGATTGGGCAACAACTCAATCTTACTATGGCGTCAGATTTAGTGTCATTGCCATTTACTAAATTGCGCAGTGAGATAACTTCTCCCGTACCCGGGAGTAATGAATCCTTTGTCGATCCACCATAGTCTTGATATACTTCTCGATATAGCCAATCACTACCATTCTAATAGCTCTGAATAGAACTATGTTGGGCTAGTGTCAAACTACACTAGTTGGTGCACAAGACGCTCCAGTGATCTCAAGTCTAAGGATCACATGCACCACCATCCGTTAGAGGGTTAATTCCATAGACACTAGGGTTACCATCCATAGGAAGTCCTCTAGTGGGTCTGTCCAGTGAACTTTCCCACAACAAGCACTCATATGTTGCACTAGGTTGTCGACAAACAACCTTGACAAGTGAGATCAGTCACTGTCTCTTGACATGGTCGTTTAACATTATGATAGCCTTACCATATTATCTGTGTCCTTGGTCAGAATAATATTGGGGCTATGGACATTTCTAGAATGGCCACCATATGTGATCATAGGGTTCTCACTATCAAGATTTAAAACACTTGATACCCTCATCACGAATCTACCATCCTAAGGACATATATCAATACACACAATTATGATTTACACAATATAGAAGAATATGCCTTTTATTGATAAATAAACATTATTACAAAGAGTCAATTTTTACAATAATTGATTGGCTCTAGGGCACCTACTTTGACAACGAGAAAGCCATATCTCTCAGGCTTATGACTTACTCTTCTAAACCTACGTAGCTCCTGTGCTACTTGAGGTGGTTCACTTTGATCCACAGATTGTGGAGTAACCTTCTCACGATGTTCAACCACTTCTTGTGGCACATTTTCCCGTCCTTTGTATAATGTATCTTGTGGTTCTAGAACTTCATCGAGTTCTACTTTTCTCTCACTAGTACCTCTTAGAAAAAATTGTTTCTCTAAGAAGACACCAATACGAGTGACAAAAATTTTACGCTCTTCTAGATGGTAGAAATAGTATCCTTTGGTCTCCTTAGGATACCTCATAAATATACATTTATTAGATTTCGAGCCCAACTTGTTCAAAGTCAATTTCTTGACATAAGCTTCACAACCCAAAATCTTCAAATAAGAAAAGTTTCGCTTTTGCCCACTCTATAGTTCATATGGAGTCTTATCCATAGACTTTGATGGCACATGATTAAGTACGTGAGTCACATTCTCTAGGACATAACCCCAGAATGATGTGGGTAGATCACTAAAACTCATCATAGACCTAATCACATCAAGTCAGGTCATATTCCTCCTTTCAGACACACCATTATATTGAGGTGTATAAGGAGGGGTGAGTTTGATACTGTCCCACACTCCTTTAGGTATTCAGAAAACTCGGAGCTCAAGTATTCACCTCATCGTTTTGACCGAAGAGCTTTAATGCTTTTTCCCAACATATTTTGTACTTCACTCTTGAATTCTTTGAATTTATCAAAGGGTTCAAATTTATGTCTCATAAGGTATCTACTGAAGTCATCAGTAAATGTGATGAAGTATGAATATCCACATCAAGCTTTAGCATCAACTGTTAGTGGACCACATACATACATCACTATGGATGATGCCTAACAATTCAGTAGTCTTTTCACTTTGTCTTGTGAAAGGCGACTTGGTCATCTTACCTAAAAGACATGACTCACATACATCAAATGACTGAAAGTCAAAAGGGTCCAAAACTCCGTCCTTTTGAAGTTTTGCAATGCGGGTTTGATTAACATGACCCAATCTACAATCCCAGAGGTATGTTTGGGTTTGATCACTATATTTAGCTTTCTTTGTTTCAACATTGAGAATATCTTTATTCTTTAAATCAAGAACATACAATCTGCTATATAACCTTGCAATTCCAAATAGAATATCATTCAAACTAAAAGACAACAATCCATTAGAAATTTCAAAATGATATCCCATATTATCCAAAGTAGATACTGAAATAATATTTCTAGAAATTGAAGGTATGAAGTAACAATTATTTAGTTCCAATAATAAGCACATAGGCAAAGTCAAACAATAAGATCCCATAGCTAATACAGCCACATGTGCTCCCTTTCCAACTTTTAGGTCCACCTCTCCCTTGGTGAGCAATCTAATCTGCCTTAGTCCCTGCACATTAGTACAAATGTGAGTACCACATCCTGTGTCAATGACCCAAGATGTTGAAGGGAGAAGTTCATCTCAAACATGTACATACTTGAAGTCGAAGCGTCTGACTTCTTTTTACTTGCGAGGAAAGCCTTACAGTGTTTCCTCCAATGTCCCTTGGGTTTGGACTTGGGATAGACCTTGGCCTTTCCCTTTCCCTTACCCTTACCCTCGTCTTTACCAACAACAACCAATAAAACAAGTTTGGACTTCTTCAAGTGTTGCTCCGCAATCCTCAGCATATTCAGAAGCTATAACAGGGACTTCATGTTAGTGAACGACCCAGTTACGCAGTGGAAAAACAAAACATAAACTACATGGATCATTCTTTAGAACATAGATCCGGGTACAAAAATCACAGTTTATACAAAAATAATCAAATCTGCAGAAAGATCAGTTCAAGGTTTAAGAACCATACCAACGTTGGAGGCTCCTCCAATTTTATCTCTGAACGTATTTTGCTACTGACCCAAGTGTAGGATCGAACCGATGAAGTCCACACGAAGACAATCGCAAGGAACTAAAGAGGGATTTGATAGATCCTCTTTAGCCTTAAGAACAAAGAAGAAAAATAAAAAAGAATTTGATTTCAAAGCAAATAAGCAATGTGGCGTGGGAGAGAGTGTTTTGGGATTGTGTGTTTTTCTTTCTCAATCAAAGAAAATCATTCATTCAAAAATCACACACACCTTTTTTTCTTTTATAGTCATATTTTAGTTGCCCTATTCCCTTATGGAATAGGCTTGGGCTCTAACCCAAACACCCCATGTTTCCAAACACTCCCAATTAGATATTTATTTTAATTCATCATTATCTTCAATTAAAATCAATTAATATATATTTAATATATATATTAACATTTAACAATAATGATAATTTATTTAAATATATATGCGAACACATATTTAAACGTAATTTCACTTATTTAATTTTTATAATAAATTAAATAAAGGCTACGACCTCAGCAAATTTAATTACACTGTAAAATTACCAAACTACCCTTACGCCCAAAAAGACGAAAACGCCCTTCTTTCTTCCTGGCTCTTAAATTATCTTCTATGTGTGTGACCCATAGGCTCCTCATCATACCGGCAATGTATAGTATCATGATTAACACCAATTTAATCGTCTCACTAATACACAGACCAAGATTGGCCCCTAGCAAGGCATCATGGCCACCAGATAGATTCGGATTCAGCAAAGTAGCTACATGTCAACGATATGGTTACCGTACAATTCGATCCTTTCATCATCCGTTATCTCGACGAGCGAAGGCATAGAAATAGTGTCAACCTTCGGTTACTCTCGATATTATGTATTCAGTTTCTGGACCAATGACCTGTATTATAAACTGGATAGAGTAACAACTCAATCCCATTGTGGCCACAGTTTTAGTGTCATTGCCATATATTGAATTGCGCCATGAGATAACTTCTCCCCTACCCGGGAGTGATGAATCCTCTGTCAATCCACCATAGTCTTGATACACTCCTTAATACAGCCAATCACCATTATATTGACACCTCTGAATAGAACTGCATTAGACTAGTGTCAAACTGCACCAATCGGTGCACAAGGCGCTCCGGTGATCTCAAGTCTAAGGATCAGATGCACCACCGTACGTTAGAGGATTTATTCCATAGACACTGGGGTTACCATCCATATGGAATTCTCTGGTGGTCAGTCTAGTGAACTTGCTGCGGTATATCCACCTACAGCAAGCACCCATGTGTTGCATTAGGTTGTCACTAAACAACCTTGACAAGTGAGATCAGTCACTGCCTTTCGACGGGGTCGTTCAACACTATGATAGTCTTACCGTATTATTTGTGTCCTTACTTCAGAATAACACTGGGGCTACGGACGTTTCTAATACGGCCACCATATGTGCTCATAGGGTTCTCACTATCAAGATTTGAAACACTTGATACCCTCGTCACGGTTCTACGATTCTAAGGACATATATCAATACATATTTCAATAATAATGATTTACGCGATATAGAATAAAATGCCTTTTATTGATTAATGAATATTATTACAAATGGTCAATTCCACAATAATTGATTGGCTCTAAGGCATCTATTCTAACGCTTCACCATCGTGTTCATATTGAAGTTCACTATGAACAGTGAATAAGAATCATGTAGTGACTACAGAATTAAATCCACTTGTAAGTCTACATCCACACCAAAACCCAAAGTCTCAGGCCTCTCTATGTACCCAATCATCTTGAGCACATGAGGACCAACTTGGGCTCCCTCAGTCATTTGGCTCCTAAACAGCGCCTTTGACACCTCACACCTCTCATGTCGAGCATTACTTTGAAATAGCTCCTTGAGGTGTAGAATTATGGCATGTGCATCCATATTTTCATGGTACTTTTATAGCTCAAATGTCATTGATGCTAGCATAATGTATTGAACATTATTAGCATCATTAGCATCATCAAGGAACTTTTGATAAGTATCTTTAACTTCCTGAGTGGCATCAAGTTTAAGCTCAACTAGATAAGGCTTATCAAGGACATACAACTTCTTTTCTGACTTTAATACAATCCGAAGATTTTGATACCAGTCCGAGAAATTGGATCCATCTAGCCTATGTTCTTTCTCGATTATCGATTGCAAGTTGGTATTGCTCATTTTAATGAATCTACAAATGTAGAAAAACAAAAGTTATTATATTGTTTATTATTATTTAACAAGGTCTTTTATTAAATAATTGCTCCCACTATTTTCCTCCAGCCAATAGCCTTCACTATTAACCCGGGAAAGCCCATTGTCTTTCCTAGTGAACTGAGATCCCATCTAGCCCATTTCAAACCTTCGCTTTAGTGAACAAGCCAAAATGGGATGATTAGGTAGGCCAACAAACTTAATTCACACCAGTTGATAGCTCCAACTACCAACCTCAAATGCAAAATAAGCCAACAAACCAATCACACAATTCAATGGTCGAAGCCATTGTCCTCAAGTGTGATTCTCAGCATCAGTAGAGTGGACGCTACATGTCACCACGTACACACAACAAGTGTATTTTTCTACTATGCCTATGATGTGTTTGCAAACACACCATTTAAGTCGACCCATCACCATTAAGGAAAACTCCAATGATGTTTGACCTCCCATTGGTAGAAGTGTACCCTTCGCTTTAGCGAACAGGGTTCCAACGAATAGTGGTTTGATTAAACCCATGGTGATGAACGACATTTTAATTAGTGACTTAATATACTTTGTTGTGGGGTTTTTACTTTGTGGTCTCACCAATTTATTATCTTTGTTAAAATTTATTGATCGGCATGTTATTAAACATTCAACCTTATCATGCATTCTAATCATAAAAATAAATGTGCCAGTACATGGCCTAACTAAAACCGATTTCCTCGAACCTAGAGGAATTAGTAGGTCAATCTAGGGTCAACACAAAACTTGGGTCTTCAAGTTTTTCCTCTTCATTGCTCCGTCATTTCTTCATCACGATCATTACAAAAGGAATTTATAATAAATAAAATCTCATTCTAATTTACATCAATAAAATAGAAGTCTTGCGTTACATACGAGGGGAGTGAGATGAGAAGAAGAAATCCATAAAGAATTTAGAGGGAGGCAGGACACGCAGGTCCTATTTATTTAGAAACTTACAAACAAACCCAAAAATAAATAAACCATAGGTCTAAGGCTCATGTATTGGGCACCATGCAATTTTTCAAACAAGAACATTGCATACATTCAAAACAAACATTTTTTTTTTTTTTTTTTGAATTTGTGGGTGAAATTATTAAATTACCCTCTTGGATATGTAGAATAATTATTGGTTTAAAGGTTTTGGAACATTGAACTTTGGTCCCATCACGTAAAAAGGCAATCTGCTCTAACAGCATGCTCGCTACGGCGAACGTCAAAATCATCACAGTCGTCACGACGAAGGTTTATTTCATCGTGGCAAGCATGAAGAATCAGTGAGCTCTAGTAGCTTGCTTACCGCGGCAAAGTTTTATTTTGCTGCGGCGGTAGTTCACGAATCTCACAGTCACTGCGACGACGTTTTTCATAGGCTCGGCGAGCACTGATTTTTCAATGCTGCTCCTTGCAGCGATCGATGCAAACCAGTAAGCATACAATCATGATTTTTCCAATTTTTTGCGTAATGAAGCGAATCCAAATCGAATCGAATGCAATAACATTCAACCAAGACATCAACCAACCAATAAAATTCATCAACACATCAGTTAATCAATTGATCAATCAAATCATGCATTTAAACAAAATTTTACAAATTTTAAAAAAATCAGTTTATACTATAACATGTTATCAATCCTAGATTAAATAATATAATCTGGTACCTGAGGCTCTGATACCAATGTAAGTAATCGATCTACCCAATGCAACGGAAAAACAAAATAAAAATTGATAGATCAATTACATTATTGCCAAGATCCGGGTATAGATTTATATCGTTTACATGCTTATTATTATAATCAATACATTAACAAATCCATACAAGGATTTATAACACAATAGCTACATTTGGACGCTCCATCAAGACTTTGATTTCGCTATTGATTCAAGAATGAAATCGCACGAATGTTGATCCACACGAAGGCAGAATTTTGGTTCACCAAAATTTATGAACACGTTTAAGGGATGGCTAGGGTTTTGTTTGCTTGTTAAATTTTAATATTGTATTATTTGTTTTAATGTAAGTTGCACTTATATAGTGCAAATAATTAAAACCCTAATCCATATAGGAATAGCCATGGATTCTATTATTAATCCATTCTTGTAACCAAACAACCCATATTGGTATTTTAATTAATTAATTAATTATTATTATTATTATTATTAAAATCCACAAATATTAATATGTATTAACATTAAGGGGCTGTTTGGATTGGGGGTAAATAAGATAACAAGGGTAATCTTCATTTATTTTACAAGATTCCTGTGTTTGGTTTGCAAGTAATTAAATATTACGATAATCTTTTATTGCAACTAGTGTTTGCTATTGGTAATGTGGAGGGTAATCTTATTACCTTGTTAAGGGGTGTTATTAAAACATTACTAAGGTAATCTGATTTTTCTACCAATTTTGCCCTTAATTAAAAACCATTTTGGACACAATTGCCCTCAAATGTCTACCAAATAACAATTACCCAACCCCCTTACATTTTAGAAATTAGCCAAAACACCTCAGCCACAAAAAAGTTTAAAAGTTAAAAAAATACCCCCAGCCACCCAAGACCACCGCCGACCACTGGCGTCAAGTGCCATAATGGTGCATGACCAGCGGGATCTAGCCAGTCGTGCTCTAGAAACGGCCAAATCTGGTGTTTCTATGGCCGTGAAATGGCCATAGATTTGGCCATTTTCTAGCCATGGATTTGTGATCCATGTTTATTTTCGGCTTTGTCGGTGCACGATCGGCCATATACGGCTAGTCGTGCATCAGTTCATCGACTGCTGGAGGTGGTCGGTGGTGGTGGTTGGCTGCTGTCAGTGGCTTAGGGTTGGTGGGGTGATTTTGCTATAAATTAAAGTTTTATATGGCTGGGGTGTTTTAGCAAAATTTAAAATGTAAGGGGTTAAAAGAATGATTCAAAAAATAATAATAAAAATACTATTATATTAATATTTAAAAAGGAGGGCAATTTAGTAATCTATATAACATGCCCACCCATTTATCCTCGTAACCAAACATATTATTCACCAATTTATTTGAACCGACCAAACATATTTTCTAAACATTCCCAGTAATCTTCAAGGTGATCTTTCTTTCCGTTAATATAATGTATCCTTATAATAAAACATTATATGATCCAAACACCCCCTAAATAATAATAATAAACCATTTAAATATACGCACACATATTTAAATATAATCTCATCAATTTTAATTTCAATATTAAAATTGAATATATGCAACAACCTCAGCAAATTTAATTGCACTGTGAGATTACCAAAATACCATTTTGTCTTAAAAGGCGAAAATACCCCTTTCACATATTGATTCTTAAATTATCTTTTAAGTGTGTGATCCGTAGGCTCCTTATCATATCGGCAATGAGTAGTATCACGATTAACACCAATTAATCATTTCACTACACACAGACTAAGGCTAGCCTCTAGAAAGGCATCATGGTCACCTGATAGATTCGGATTCAGCAAAATAACTATCTATCAATGATATGGTTATCGTGCAATCAAATCCCTTTATCAGTTATTATCTCATCAAGGCTGAGGTACAGAAGTAGTGTTAACCTTAGATATCATTGATCTCTTTGTATTCGGTTATTAGGCCAACAACTAGAATAGATTGGATTGAGCAACAACTCAGTAAGATAATTTCTTCCATACCAGAGAGTGATGAATCCATTGTCAATCCACCATAGTCTTTATACACTTCTCGATGTAGCCAATTACTATCTTTTTTATAGCTCTAAATAGAACTACATTGGGCTAGTGTCAAACTACACCAATTGGTGCACAAGGCACTCCGATGATCTCAAGTCTAAGGATCACATGCCTCACCATCCGTTAGAGGATTTATTCCACAGACATTGGGGTTACCATCTATGTGGAAGTCTCTGGTGGAATCTGTCTGGTGAACTCGCCTATGGCAAGCATCTATGTTTTGCACCAGGTTGTCGACAAACAACCTTAACAAATGAGATCAATCACTGCCTTACGATAGGGTCGTTCAACACTATGATAGTTTTACCGTATTATCAGTATCCTTGGTCAAAATAATACTGGGGCTACAAAAATTTCTAGAATGGCCACCATATTACAATGATTGATTGGCTCTAGGGCACATACTCTAACAGTATGATCGTGCAAAGGCATTGCACAGTCATTCCACAACGTGGAACAGTCTTGCCCAAATTACTCTTCCAAATCCACAACATTTTCTAGAAGCATGCATGGCTTCCTAGAATGTTGTCGTGTACAACTCTTCAGATAGGAACAGTTGTTCCACCTCGCAGAATGGTCGTGTCTCTTTTGATATATGAGTTTTGACTTTATTGACTTTGGAAAATAGTCAAGAGCATGAAGGATTCTGAATTTGAATATCTTGACTTTTGACTTGAATGGAACGGTCATGCAAGATAGTCGTGCAGGTGCCACATATTTTGGCAGAATGATGAACGACTATGAGGAACGATGTCGTGCGGTATGACACGTTCATCTGGACAGTTTTCTTCCACTGAACGGTCGTGCCTTGATAGTGCACAGTCGTACCACTTGAAAAATCTGTTTACGCACAATCATACCACCTGACAAGTTTGTTTTGGTTTGGTTATGACTTGTGCCATACCTTAGCATGTTTTGGTTAATAATCAGTCAACTTTTTGGATAGTTTTGGCACATCAAAACACATGAGAGGTCAACAGTAAATAATGCCTTTTATTAATAAAATAACATGATACATCGAGTCACATTACAAAATGTTATTAGCTCTAGGGCACCTACTCTAACAAATAATAATGAGTGAGCATTTGGCTTGGGGTCATAAAAGATAATACCGGTAATCATCTTTTAATCTGGCAATTACCACGTTTGGGTGTTAAGTAATGAAAGATTCTGATAATAGACCAACATCAATTGTGATTACTATAGGTAATATACGAGGTAATTCGATTACCATATAAAAGTTTGTTATTTTTTTATTACCAAGGTAATCCACTATTCATACCAAATTTACCCTTAATTAATAAACATTTTGGATACAAATGCCCTCATATGTCTACTAGATAACAATTAGCCCAAATTTGCAACATGTCTTCTGTAACCTCATATATTAATTTTTTGGAAAGAAATACCCTCACTATTTAGATGAATAGTACCCCTAGCCCCCAAAGACGACTATTGGCTGTCGGCCGAATCTAGTTGACTATGAGCCGAACTGGCCTTTTTTGGTCAGATTGAAGGTCGAAAATGGCCAAATGGTCGTGGATCTGGCCAAAACGGCTAGATCAATGCACGGTTAACTAGATCCGGTGGGTCATGTGTTGTTCCGGCGACTGTCAGAGATAGCCGACGGTGGTGGTTGGCGGTCGCCAGTCATCTTGAGTGACTAGGTGTATTTTGTTAAATTTAAAATTTTTGTTGTAGGAATGTTTTAGCTAAATTCTCAAACGTAGGGGGTTAAAAGTAATACTCTTAATAATAATAATAATATTAAAAAGGATGGGCAATTCAATAAAAACCCCTTCAATAATATTTAATTCCTCTCAACTAAATATATTAATTATTTATAATCAACAATCTAACAAAACATAGTAATAGAACATTCTCTCATTAACCTTTAGGGGGCGTTTGGTTGGCGGTAATGTCAGATTATTGGGGTAATGTCATCTTATATTACTTGATTACCACGTTTGGTTGTCAAGTAATATAAGATTTCGGTAATCTTCAAATACCAATAGTAGTTATCTTTTTTTGTTACAATTTTATCCCTTATTAATGAAAATTTTGGACAATAATGCCCTCATTTTAAAATAAATTTACATTAATATCCTATTTCAATTTTACCCTTATTTAACTAAAATTTTGGACAATAATGTCCTTGTACTTAAAACAATTTACAGACCACTGCCACTCAGCCACCACCACCACTACCACCACCGCCGACAGCGGCCAACCACCATGGACCGCCGTCGAAAACTCGCCGGAGTCCCTAAAAAAAGAACGAGTTTCGGTGGGAGGCTCCAGGAGGCATCGATATGGCCGTTTTCGGCCATATTGATGGCCGAAAATGGCCATATCAGGCGCGGATACTGGCGGAAATGGCCGATCTGTCGGCCATAGATACGGATCCATCGTGATCCATGTGAATACGGCCGTTCGGCGGCCACGGACACGGCGGGTACGGACAGTCTATTTCCGCGGAATAGATCTGGCCGTTAACGGCCAGATCTGGTCGCTAATAAGGCCAGGATGGCCGTTGCGGTCGGACGGTGGAAATGGCCAGAATAGATCTGGCCATTTCCTGCCGATCTGGCTTTGATATGGCCGTTTTCGGCCATCAATATGGCCGAAAACGGCCATAGCGATGCCTCTTGGTCACGGTGAGTTGCTGATGGGGAGTTTCGGAGACTTTCGACGGTGGTCTGCGGTGGCGGCGGCAGGAGGTGGGGGTGATTTCGTAATAAATTAAAGTTTTATATAAGCATGGGTGTTTTAACTAAATCTGAAATATTGGGGGTTAAAAGAAATTATTCAAAAATTAATAATAAAAATAATATTATATTAATATTTGTAAAGGGGACAATTTAGTAATTTAAATAACATACCCACCAATTTATTCCCCATAACCAACCATATTAATATAACATACCCACCAACTAACCAAACACATTTTCTTAAAGATTTCCCAGTAATCTTTTAAGGTAATCGATCTTTCCAGTAATCTAACATTCCCAGTAATCTAACATTCCTGAACTAAATGCCCCCTTAAGATTTAAGGCCCGGGTTAAGTCAATCTAACGTTCGCAGGCTAAATGCCCCACAAGCCAAGATAATTGATCAGAGTAATAATTTATCTACGTGAAAGTAATAAAAGATGGCATTACTTCAATGAGAGGATATTTACTCCAACCAAACTCCTTTTATATTTGATTATTTATTCTTGGTTAATCACAAGTCATAAAGCCACTCATTGAATGCCACGTACCATTAGCACATGCTTTTTGTCTTTTTGACGAAAACTGTAATTTTATACAATTGCCTATCACGGAAATCGTTGACTTCTATTTAAGCGCGTAGCTTCGTAACGATATATAATAAAAATAATTCAAGAAGGATTTATTATTATCATTCAGTGTCGTACTTCCTCCCTATATCATAGCCGTACATCAACTCTCACTCTCAATCTGGGGTATTTGGTTTAGTTCCTCGGTTTTCCTTCTTTTTTTTTTAGTGATGAGTAAAATCTTTATTTTACAAAAACAACAAATATTCGAAGGTTTAAATTTAATTACACCCTCGTGAGATATCAAAGTCTTAAATAGCACAATAATTATTTAAACAATAACATTAAACGTACAAATAAATTTTATAAAAGTTTTTATACAAATTGATGTGAGAGAAAATAAATAAGAGAGTGAATACAAAAAGTCAAACTCGTCATATTCACTTTTTCATTCATTTTTTATAATATTAGTTTGCATAAAAAATTTAATAAAATTTATTTGTACATCTAATATTACTCTTACCACTTAAGACTTTGTATCTCAAAAAAGTGATATTAATTAAGGATAAAATTATTGATTGATAATTAATGTAAAACAATGTTTCATTTAATTTTGTCCGTGAAGTTAAAGAACAACTCCAATAATTTGACATAAAAAACGTGTTTGTTTTGAAAAGTTTTAAAAATGATTATTATAATATAGTTATTCTGCAATCAATTTTTGCATTAAATTTAAAAGAGTAACGCTGCAGCCACCGAAGGTTGTGCATTGAATCTGTGCATCGAATGACGTGACAAAATCCTGACCGTTGATTCATTATCAGTTAATATTAATCAATGGTCAAGATTTTGTCACGTCATTCGATGCACAGATTCGTTGCGCAACCTCCGGTGGCTCTATCATTTTCCAATTTAAAAATAGATGGGAAGTATTTCGCAAACTATTCGTTTTGTTTCACTCCTTTCCCATTATCCTATTCCACTATCATGTCCTAAAAACTCAAAAATGCATTTGTTTCAATATTCTCAAAATTCAATCATATTCTCTTCAATTTAAAATATATAGATTATTTTTAATCCCTTAGGTTTGTTAATTTAACTAAACATCTTTAACAATAAAAGTTTATAAACTGACAAAAACACCTATACCTACCCACATTTGCCAGATTACGGCCACCACCGCTAGAAGGTGGTTGGAATCTGCAGTAATAGCGCACTACCGACTGAATCTGGCCCATAGTGCACCAATCTGACATTTCTTGGCCAGATCTACGCCGTTGATGACGGCTAGACATGTGGTCGTAGATCTGGGTGGGAAAAGCCAGATCGGTGCACTACTAGCCAGATTCAGCCAGTAGTGCACTATTACGGTAGATTCCAACCACCTTCCGATAATTGTGGCTGGAATCTGGCAAATGTGGGTGGGTGAAGGCGTTTTTATCAATTTATAAATTTTTATTGTTGGGGGTGTTTAGTTAAATTAACAAACCTAAGGGGTTAAATATAATCTAAATATTTTCAGAAAATAATATTAAAAAATGTACAAAAAGCTTCTCAGAATACTACTCAACTCAACTTTTTCTAAAAGACTATTCTAAAAATTGCCAAAATAGTAAACGTAACGGACCTGACTATTGGAAATATGATTATAAATTAACAAAGAACAAAAGACTACATTACAGAAATAATTTGCACTCTGAAATCATCTTAAACTATTAAGTTAAATAAAAATAAGATTATTTCAACTATTAGATCATATTATAACTCTTGGTGGACTCAAGAATTTATATGGGATATTTGTTTTATGATTTCAATTTTACATTTCTCAAATTATTATATACGGAATTGCAAAATAAGTGTTCAATTGACATTTTCATTTCATTTGTTTTTAATGCAAAATTCCGTTTATATAATGTCTATGTCTATCCAGTAATGTTAAAAAAAAAAAAAAAAAAAAAAGTTCTACAGTGTTGAATTTGGCATTTTGTTAAACCTATTTTCATGCAAATTTGGCGTGCTGTCGTAGGCACCCAGAATTAAAACCCTAAAAAATACATGTAGTAGTGTGAGTAGGGTAGTAGTGTGAGTAGGGATCGTTCCCACGAAGAGTGTCTAGCCGAGTTTAATGTTATGTGAACCAGTATGGGGGGAATTGGTTTGAGTTAAACAGAAACAATTTCAGGAAAACAACAATTCAAATTAATCAATCAATCAAAATAACAAACCTTGGTCTAAGTCAACATCCACCATCGGAATCTTACAACTGATCATCGATGCAAAAATAAATCAATTCATACTTTGAATATTCACCGTTGGAACTATTTTCCTATCTCTCCTTAGTTGTAATTAATTAAGAAACAAGCGATCTAATTAACCTTACTACTAAACAACCCTAGACAAGCGCTAAAGATTTAATCTAGTGGCAGCCTTAAGACCTAGAGAGATCGATGAACCTAAACAACACAAACTCAAGCGGTTGCATTTAATTTAGTTGAATGTTCTTCTTAAGACTTAATAATTCCTAACGCAGCAAATTCTTAAACCCTAATTGTTTCACACGTTAAAGGGATCAAACAATTATGGATTTGATATCTAACTTAGCAGTAGATTGCAACAAATAATAAACTGGTAGGCCTCCTAGTAATTAAACGCAACAATCATGACAATATGCATAGAAGAACATTCAATACTCAAAACATAAATTGAACACTAAAAAATTAGATTAGATCTCACAGTTTTATTGATTCTGAGGTCTCCATTTCCTTCGACCAAGTTATGAAAATTAGCCACTCATGGCCATCATGAAAATTCAAAGGAAAAGTTCAAGAAGAAAACGAAGAAGAAAAATTCCAGAAAAACGAATTCCAACTGAGAGAAGAGAGAGGCGTGTGTGATATGTTTTTCTCATCCCTAATCTGATTTCCCTTTAAAAATATATAATTCGAATTCGAATTCTACTCAATCTAAATCTCCTAAAAATATTCTAAAATCCCAAAATAACCTTTATCCTAATCTGAGTAATTGAAAATAAAATAAAGTCTTAATATAAAATAGGAAAGTGGTGTTTCCATCTGTAATTTGCGTGCAACAGGTCTTCAAAACCTCTTGTAATAATCTGCCTATTTGAATTGCATGACAAGGTGGAATGTTCCGAACGCGTCGCAGTGCGTCCAACTTCAAGCTCGATTACAACCTTGATGCAGCAAGTATCTCTCAAACTCAAAACATGAAAGTTGTATATCTCTTTCTTAGCGTTCCACAGAATTTTGAATCATCTCAATCGGAGCTCGGATGAGAGAGTTATGCCCAGATTACGAAGCGATGTCAAAACTGTCCGAATTCACTTAATTAGTTCCGTTTTGCAATTAACGCATCCATTTGCATCCTAAATCAAAATAGAATAATAATGAGTATATTTAGGCAGCAAATAAGTATAAAAGACTAGATATTAAGAGGGGTAAATATGACATTTTGCGTTATCATCAAATTCCCCCACACTTAGCTTTTGCACGTCCTGGGGCAAACTAATTTAAACAAATACCACACTCAAGTCATATCAAGAACACCATCATCTCAAGTCATATCAAGAACACCATCATGATGCATAAGCAACAATATTTAATCCATGCATATTCATACCTAACTTAGGCAGCAACAAAATAAAATAAAGTAGACTTAATGACATTCATCTCTCTTTGTCATTTTCCACAATTAATCTCAATCACTCAATGCAAACAAGGAAACTAATCACAACCAATTCATGTACAACTCAACTCTCAACTTTTTCCTCAAAACTGTTTCTCTTTACTACTACAAACTGGGTAGCAAACTAGGGATATTTTTTTTTTTATTGTTTTATTTATTTTTTTCTATTTTGAAAAAGAATGAGTGCATTTTATGCTCCATCTCATTGCATGGTTATGTTTATGAGTGAGTGCGTTTTACGCTCCATCTTGACTCACCACATACCTTTCTTTTCTTTTTCCTATTTGGTTAAACCCAAATTTAGGACTAGCTTAAGAGAAATAATTTTTTTTTTTTTTTTTTTTTTTAAGGGTTGGTATACACTCCTCAACCATGCTTCGTCCCCAAGTTTACACAATTTCTCAAGACATATTGTTTCAAACTTCAAAAATTCAAATCTGATTAACTCTATTTTATGAAATATTGCTAACATCCCAAGTCAAGGAATATGCTCAACAACAAAGTCAAGTTACTATTTCATGCATCACTAGACGTTTAAAGACATGGCTTAAAGCTTATACCTTCCTAAAAACAAAAACTATTTTTTTTTTTTTTTTAAAACACAGCCTAAATCCCCTCCCCCACACTTAAAACTGACATTGTCCCCAATGTAAGATGAAATGCAAAGAAAAGGCAAAAATAACCAAAATTTAAAATGTGAGAATAAGAAAACAAACTCCCCTTGGGTTGCCTCCTAAGCAGCGCCTTTGTTTATTGTCGTTGGCTCGACTCAAGGCTGTCTTCTTCAATCTAAATAAGTCGAATCCTCAAGATCCAATCCTGCCACATTTTCTTCTTGGAGACCTTCATAGAAAGTCTTAAGTCTATGGCCATTCACCTTGAACACTTTGGAAGTTGCTAAACTTTGAATTTCAACTGCACCATAAGGAAAAACATTAGTAACAACAAAAGGTCCAATCCAATGAGAACCCAACTTACCCGGAAACAAACGAAGCCGTGAATGGTATAGAAGGACTTTTTGACCAACTTTAAACTCTTTCCTAGAGATCATCTTGTCATGAAAAGCCTTCGTCTTTTCCTTGTAACCTTGCATTCTCATAGGCATCATTGCGAATTTCCTCTAACTCTTGTAGTTGCAACTTCCTGTGTTCTCCACTTTCATCCATCTTCATGTAGAAACTCTTGATTGCCCAGTAAGCCTTGTGTTCTAACTCAATTGGAAGATGACATGCTTTCCCAAATACCAACCAAAAAGGTGACATATCAATGGGCGTCTTATATGCAGTCCTATACGCCCACAAGGCATCATCCAAACGCAAACTCCAATCTTTTCTACTTGGATTGACTGTTTTTTCCATGATGGACTTGATCTCTCGATTTGACACTTCCGCTTGTCCACTAGTTTGCGGATGATAGGTAGTGGACACCTTGTGGGTCACATGATACTTTTTCAACAAAGCCTCTATAGTTCGATTGCAAAAGTGAGTGCCTCGATCACTTATTAGAGCTCTTGGAATTCCAAACCTGCAGAATATGTTAGACTTGATAAAATCTGCAACAACTTTAGAATCATCAGTCCTAGTGGCTTTAGCTTCCACCCATTTCAAGACATAATCAACAGCAAGCAAAATATAAACATAACCAAAAGATACAGGAAATGGTCCCATGAAATCGATGCCCCAAACATAAAAAATTTCACGGTTTGTGGCATCTCATTCTTTTGGGATATATTACCTGTCCTTTGACAATTATCGCATGACTTACAAAAAGAGTATGAATCTCGAAATAAAGATGGCCAATAGAAACCACATTCTAGCACTTTTCTCGCTGTCCTATTAGCTCCAAAGTGACCTCCACATGCATAAGAATGACAAAAGGTGAGAATGGAAATAATTTCATTTTCATGAACGCACCTTCTTATTACTTGATCTGCACAATGCTTCCATAAGTAAGGGTCATCCCACACATAGTATTTGGCATCACTCTTCATCTTATCTCTAAGCCCTAGACAAACCAGGAGGAAAAAGTGTTAGTAACCAAATAATTTACAAGATTTGTATACCAAGGTAATGTCACACTCGTGGAGAACAATTGCTCGTTAGGGAATGTTTCTTGTAAATGAAGTTCATCCTCCACATGAGCTAGACGACTCAAATGATTTGCGACACTATTTTCTGTCCCTCTTTTATCTTTGATCTCCAAATCGAATTCACTCAAGAGAAGTATCCACCGTATTAATCTCGGTTTTGCCTCTTTCTTCGTCATCAAATAATGCAAAGCTGCATGATCAGAAAAAACAATAATTTTAGTACCAAGCAAATAAGATCGAAACTTTTCTCAAGCAAAAACAAAAGCTAAAAGTTCTTTCTCAGTAGTGAAATAATTTCTCTGGGCATCATTCAAAATCCTGGAAGCATAATAAATGGCATGAGATGCTTTTCCAATCCTTTGACCCAAAACAGCGCCTACTGCATAATCACTTGCGTCGCTCATTATCTCAAAAGGAACGTTCCAGTTAGGGGAGGGGCTGGATAATTGGGGTAGAAGTCAACAGTTCCTTCAGCTTGTCAAACGCCTCTTTACATGCCTCATCGAGCTCAAAAACCACATCCTTTTGCAGCAACTTACATAGGGGTAATGCTATTTTGGAGAAGTCCTTGATGAATCTTCGGTAAAAACCTGCATGTCCAAGAAAAGAACGAAATTCCCGCACACTAGTGCGGTAAGGTAAAAATTGAATAATGTCAACTTTGGCTTTATCTACCTCAATTCCCCTAGATGAAACAACATGACCCAAAACTAGACCTTGGTCAACCATAAAATGACATTTTTCAGAATTTAACACAAGGTTAGTTTCTATGCATCTTTGAAGAACAAGTGTAAGGTTATGCAAACAATTATCAA